>KZ808804.1:15223-28637 GCA_000696205.2 Oncopeltus fasciatus
TATATATATAAGCATATATATATTCATAAACATGAAATAAATAAATAAATGGTCATTACTTCCCAGGGAGAAGTTGCCCATCGACCCCACTCCTAACAAGTTTAGGCATTAAGCCCCAGGAGGTCGTGAGGCTATCTTCGTTTTAGTTGCCGGGTGGATTAGGAGGAATGGGCATGTGGATTATAATGAAATTTAAGTATGCTTATTTTATTAAACTTTTATTTATTTATTACATTCTGTTAAATTAAAATATTTTGTAATTTGATCACCACAATGCATTTAAAAATAAATAAATGACATTCAATGTCAATCACATGGGGTGGAAGGTGACCAATGACACCACTCTCAAATTATTTACAGATTATGTCCCCAGGAGGTCACGGGGCCATCTTCTTTTGAGTCGACGGGGAGGGTTGTAGGGGTTAGGGTTGGAAGACATGGTCTGTGCTAGAGGATTAGGATGGTGTGGCAATTTACTGTGGATAAGGGTGAAGAAGGAAGAAATTAAGTCTTGAACAAAAGGGATATTAAGATCGTGGCGAAGGGATGAATTTGATACATAATAGGGAGCATTTGCAATTATTCTCAGGGTTTTGGATTGAAAGGACTAGATTCTTTGGATGTTGGAAGGCTTGGCGGCACCCCAAATTCTACAGCGTTAGTCCAGATTGGTCGTTATAAGGTTTTGAATAGCATCAGTTTGTTTTCTATCGTAAGATTGGATTTCTTATTCATGGGTCTGTATAGAAGTTCATATCGCCAATTGAGTTCTTGTCATTTAATTTTAGTATGTTCTCCTCAGGTAAGTCGTAAGGCATGATGGAACCCAAGGTATCGAACGGAATTTGAATGTGGTAAAGGAATATTGTGAAATTTCACAATTCCATGGAAGTCTTTCATCCGAAGTTAGAAATTAACTAGAACGCATTTTTCTTAATTGGTTTTTATTCTCCATTTGCCACACCATTGTTTGATTTTTTCGAGGTTATTAGAAGCAGTTTTAGGATCGGGATGGGAGGATAGGATGGCTTCGTTGTCCGCAAATAGAGCTAAGAGGGTACTTGGATGGGTAGGGATGTCAGCAGTGTGCAGGATAAATCAGATAGGTCCAAGCACACTACCTTAAGGAACACCCGCTTCCACTTGGTGGATATCGGAGTAATCTAATCCCTGCCGAACCCTAAAGAAACGGTTGGATAAGTAAGAATTAAGGATTACGTAAGTGTTACTAGGAAGTATGGATTTCAGTTTAAACAGAAGACCTCTGAGCCAGACTCTATCAAATGCTTGGGAAACATCTGGAAAAGCTTCTGGGCAGTACTCTTTGCGCTCAAGGGTAAAGGAAATGTAGTCTACGACGCGAAACACCTGCTGGAAAGTAGAATGCTTACTTCTGAAGCCGAACTGATGATTTGGGATAATATAGAAGAGTTCAATGGTAAGCATCATTCGTTTTAACAGTATTTTTTCGAAAAACTTTAAACGTGGGAAGGAGAATTATAGGGCGATAGGATGAGGGGTTATGTGGTGATTTTCCAGGTTTGGGAAGTAGTATTATAGCAGAACATTTCCAGAGGAGAGGGAAGTGGGTAGTTCTGAATATGCAATTATAAATGTAGGTCAAGAATACCTGCAGAAGAATACCTGCCTTCTTGGGAAGATTACGGAGAATTTGGTAGGTGATTATATCATATCCGGGTGATTTGCGCTTAGGCAAAGGGGAGATTATATACCTGACCTCGGAAGGTGTTACTGCCTTGAGTGGCAAGGACATAGGTAATGGTATGTCCAGGAACTCCTCAGTCTCCGCGGCATTGGACAGGTTTAAGGGTTCTGTATGAAGATTAAATGTTTGCTTGAGGTGCTGGGCAAACATTTAGGCCTTGTCTTGGTCAGAAAAGGCCAGGGAACCATGTCCTCAACGCAAAGGAGTGGACGCTTCATGGCTCTTAATTCTGCGAGCAGCAATCCAAAGGGATTGGTCTCCTGCTGAGAGAGTAGACAGATAGGCCTCATTTCTTAAAACACCTAAATTTTGTTTTACGAGTCTAGAAGGATGGTTAAAGTCTTTTAGATCTGAGGGGTGTCTATATTTTTGAAACAATGCTCTTGAGCGGCGTTTCGCAATGTTGAGCTTTTTAAGCGAATCTGGGAGTGGTTTTTGGGACTCAGAAGAGTATTTGGTGAATTTTGGTTTGAGATTAGCCATATGCATGCATTGCAGTACGTTCGTGCTAAAGGAATGTACAGCGTCATCTAGATCATCTGAGGTTCTCAGAGAAATCCCGAGGTCAAATGACTCTTCTATGAGAGTTCTAAACAAGGCTCAGTCGACTGGGCTAATGGCCAGGGAGAGAGGTAATTGTTTTGGAATAGGAATCAGGGATAACGTTACGAGAACTGGGCTGTGGTCAGAGGAGAGTTCATTTAAGCTTGAAGCGGAATAATGAAGAGAAGTAAGGTTTTTGCAAATGAAGAAGTCTAGTATGTCAGAAAGGCGGTTCACATCAGAGGGCCAATAAGTGGGAGAGGACTAATTGTGCTGAGGTTTTGGGATGATATCGCATTATACAATGCACGGCCACGGGAGTTGGTCGTTCTCGATCTCCATTGCAAGTGTTTCGCATTATAGTCTTCGCTGGCAAGGAAACGGGGACCAAGGTCTTTGGGGAAAGTGCAAAAATTCTGGTGTAGTGATTGGCTTATTTGGAAGAAAATACACTGCTGAAAGTGTGATAGAATTAGAGGGTGTGGAAATAGGCACTGATGTTGATTGAAGGGACTCTGTGGAAGTGGATGGTAGTATATGATGGGTATAGGATTTTTTGATAAGAAGGGCAGTTCCACCATAAGCTCGTCCGTCAGGATGGTCTGTCCTATAAGTGTGGTAGCCAATAATTTTAGGGTGATTTCGTTTAGTTTGTCGTGTTTCTGTCAGTAATACTACATCTACGTTTTTGTTATCGAGTACTAGTTTGAGTTTGTCAGTGTGCGTCCAAATGCCGTTAGCGTTCCATAAGAGGATAATAAAGAAATTTTTGTATTGGATAATCATGATGTGGGAGTTGGTAGGGTCATTGTGGTTAAGTTGTGAGAAGAAGAAGTGAAATAAGGTGTACAGATGAAGGCGGAGTGGGGGATGCGGTTATAGTTAAATATTGCTCACATATTGGAGTTCTGAATTGGCGGTAGGAGGTGGGATGTGTGAGATGGTTGGCCGTGGTTGAGGCTGAGGTGGAAGCTGAGGCGAGGTTGCTGTTGCTGGTGAGACTGGCGTCTAGTTCGAGATAGAGATCAAGGCCTGGGTTGAGGGTCCGCCTGGGTGGGTTTCTCTGTGGGCTTCTGTTCTTGGATGACAGATCGATAAGAGACATCGGCTGGACAATTCTTGATGGTGGGCGTATGTTTCGGGTTGCAGGTTGCTGCGATGATAAGTATACTTTTGCTTGTTGATTTTTGTTTGATCTGCTTGTATACATCGCAGCCCCTCTACTCTAGCTGGCAGGATGGTTTTTGGAGTAGTGGGCGCAAGAAGCAGGTTTCTCCCGTCTTTTTTTTGCAGTTGCTGGTGTCATCCGGACCGCCACATTTTACGCACCGCGGGTTATAATTGCAGCCGTCTTTGGTATGCCAAAATTGTTGGCAATTATGGCACTGAAGTACCTCTTTTTTTACGTAGGGCCTCTCAACTTTGATGGTTGTTCGGCACAGTGCTGAAATCGAATATCTTTCTTGAACATTGGGCGTTTTTTCAAGATCTACTAAAAACAGTGGTAGGGGTGACTTATCTGTTCCTCTTCCAGGGCTTAAAACATTGAGAATGTTTTTCACCACAAACCCTAAGTAAGTGTAGTGTGGTCGAGGTTCCTAATAACTACACGTAGAGTCCTCTCTTCATTTAGCTGGTACGTATGGAACTTGGCGTTTACTGATTTCAGGTAGCGTACTATCTCTCTGTAAGAGTCTGATGAGTCAGGATTGATTTTTGTGTCTGTCATTCGGCTCATACATATGTATTTTCCACGGCCTACTTTCTCATCCAGCTGTCTGCTCATCAGGACAAAATTTGAAATGTTTTTAACGAATATTGGAGGGGGCTTTGATACTCGCTGTGGGGTTTCAGTGGTCTCCATGGTCTCTTCATTAGAGAGCACATTGAATGGGTTCACTGTGAAAAATGGTGGTGTCTGTGAGCGTTGAAGTAGTGGTCTGAGCGGGGTTGAGCGACCCAGTGACGGAGGGTGAGACTGTTGGTTGATGTGGGTTATTAATTGGCGATGCAGTTCTACTTGTGGTGGAGGTATTATCATTTAGGCTGAAAGATGAAGGCATCTTCGTGGCTCTATTTTTGTCTTGCTTTATTTTATTTGTGAGCCTCCCGCTAAATGTGGGTGCTATCCTTTCTTTGCTATTTTTTTTTTATAATGGAGGGCATCTCCCATTACGTAAATAATAAATAAACAGTAAATATATATATATGTTTAGTGCTCTTTATCGATAAGCCGGGGACTGAGCAGAGATTAGTTTATCTGCTTAGCCGATAGTCTTAGCCGGCCGATAACAGCTGGCTGGCTGGAAGCTGGAGGGGACGCGCCTGATCAAGCACGTCTGCCTGTATGCTCCTCGCTACTAAAAAGAATTGAGTATTTCACTCACTTGCTGTGGGTTAATTCTTCGATGAAATTCCTCGAATTTTCGTCAATGTCTTTAGGCTGGCTACATCTTCAACTGTGTCCAGTTTGGTTACAACTGAACACTTTTAATCACTTCTAAAGAAACAATTGCTGAGAGCTAACAAAACACGTGCTCTCTCTACATTGGCTGCTGTCGAACTCGAGTTTACTATGAAGAAGAGGTTGAAGCGAGTGTCTTGGACAAAAGGAATATTAAAGTGGTGATGAAAGGAAGAGTTTGACACATAATATGGAGCGTTAGCAATTAGTCTAAGAAGTTTGGACTGAAGGGAATATATTCTTTCGATATTGAAAGGCTTAGCGGCACCGTAGTTCCAGATTGGTCGTATTATGTTCTTGTAGGTGGTAAGTTTGTTTCTTTTATCGGCCTATTTACAAGGCTGCATTAGAGTCCGTGGCGTCTGTTCATGTCGTATGTCCTTGTCGCTTGATTTTAGTATGTCCAATCCTGTTAAGTAGTGAGTCAAGGTGGAACCCACGGTAACGGACTGACTCAGAGAGAAGTATAGGGATGCTTTTCTATGTAACATAATGAGGATAATCTTTTCTTATCTGAAAACCTAATCCTTGCTGGACCATAAAGAAACGGTTAAAAAGTTGAGATATGAAGATTAGGTAGATGGTGTTTGGAAATATGGACATGAGGTTATATAATTTACCATTATGTCATACGCGGTCAAATGATTTAGAGACGTAACCTGCTGGATTGGAGAATGAGTGCCTTCCATAATGCACTGATTTATTTAAGAGAAAAAAAAAATGTAGCCGAATCTCGAACCTGCAACGGTGAGATACGAGTCTCGCACAGAGCCTCCTACCCAGAAGGCTAAACAATAAGGGAGGCTAAGAGAGCCTAGCGCGATTAGGTGGGACTGATCTTCCCCTGTCGTCCCCAATGCTTCTTAACAGCTACAAAAATATTTCTTTTTACTCACTGTATTTGGGGTGATCCTCGTGACGTATCGAGCTGAAATTACACACACACATGTCACTGACACTCAAATGCAAATATCTGCAGAGTATGAGATCACAGTTCTTCCTACGACTCGTATAATAGAGTTGGAATTATGGAGCCTTATGTACTGATCACTGGCTACAACGCTACTCCCAATTTTATTTTTAAATCTTTATATTTATAATAAAACGTTCTGCAATTTGATGAAATAGTAAATAAATATATACATATGTACAAAAATAACTGAAAGGTCACTTTGAAGGGCGAAGCGGCTGATTTGCCCTACTCCTAATCAATGTAGGCGTCAATGCGTCAAACCATCTTCGTTTTAGTCGTCGGGGAGGATTAATTGATATGCTAAACTGGCACCCAGGGTTTACATAAAAATCATTTATTAAGGGAACTATTGATTATATATTAGTTTGTGTCGTGTTCGGAAACAAACAATAAAAATTAACTTACTTCATAGATGCGTTTCTCGAATTATTAATCATTTAATTAAAAAATATATTTAAGAAAAATATGTTTAAATTTGAATTCTTGAATATATATTAGTTATATTTTATAATTAGTAGATAATTTGTTGGGGTTGTCAAGGTCTCAACCTAGGCTGAACCCCAACTAATTCTCTACTAATAATTTCCATGGTCAAAAAGTTTACATTTGGACTTAAATATTTCATAATTCACAGTAGTCTGAAACGGAGACATTTGTATAAAAATCTATATCTCTATATCTATATAAATACGTTATATACAACTTTGTTATATATAATATATTATAATGTTAATGCAAAGAAGTTATAATAAATGAAACCCGCCTCATGTATAGCATACTTTCTGTGAAAATCTCAAGACTAAGATGATTTTAGTTGGGGTTCGGTCGAGGTAGATCCAAAAAAAAACACAAATAAAAAAATTTATTTTTTTTAATGAAGGATTATCTGCCTGACCGAACCCCAACTAAAATCATCTTAGAATAATATCTACGGTCAACAAACTCTCTCTTTGAAAATCTCAAGACTATTTTCGTTTAGTCGATAGGGATCGACCTAACAACCAAGTAGGGTTGTTGGAATTAGAGTTGGATAATAGGATCTGTCCAAATGGTCGGCAGTTGAATAAAGAAGTGTGATGAAATAGGTTTATTATTACCGTCGTTAACTAGGCTTTAGTTGGACACATATTAGGGAGGGAGCAATTTTAATTATACTGAGGGTTTAAAGGATTAGATTCTTTAGGTGTTGGAAGGTTTGGCAGTACCCTAATTACATGCACCTTATACCCAGATTGTTTGTAATAAAGTCTCGTAGAAAGCCAGCTAATTAGCAAATTTTAAATTTTGAGTTCCTTTTTTTATTTGTCGGTAGTTGTTGTATTTAATTTATTTATGCTTGAAATAAAATATAAGGAACAGAGAGTGAAAGTCTTACATGCATTACGGTGCGTTTGAATTTTACAATGCTAGAAATGTGTTTTCCCGCAATAATGGAAACCAAACTATATCTTTCAGCATTCGTTAATTCATGGATTCGTATAATGTATTTATCATATCATAGTCTTATAATAAAGTTAAAGACTAGGGAAGTAGGTTGCTTGAGGACCAGATCTGTTCGGGAAGGGGACAATTGAAGGTTGCAGATGATTCCTCTGTCTTGGAAGGGAAGTTGGCTTACATGGAAATCCGTATAGACCCTTCTCGCCAGTTCAGTTCCGAGTTAAAAGCAGCTCTCCAGCACCCCCCCCAACCGAGTTTGTGATAAGTTAGCGTCCGTCTGAGTCATTTTCCGTGGCAAAGCGCATGTTCCGAGCGTTGGGCTGGTGGTGGCCTTCGCAGTGTCGGGGAAACAGTGAAGTGATAAGTAATAAGTGACAGTGATTAACAAGTTATCTTGAGGTCTCTAAGTAAATAAGCATAATTATTTTTTTTTGTACATAAGATTCAATTTATAAGTTTTACATAAATTAAATAATTTTAAATAATTTTATATTTATTCATGTATTAATTACTAAGGTTAGTAGATTAGTTTGTTATAAGTAGAGGTAATTATTTGAAGGAAAAGGTTCGATGAGGAGGGCTTTAGGGTTCTTTAAGTGTCGCAAGTTGGTAGGAAGTACCAACAATTAGGAACAATTTAAGGTAAAGAGTATTTGATTGTTTGTGTATATTAAAACTATGATTATTTATGATAACATAATCTGAATCTCTAATTAATATTTTGACTTTGCTATACTTTAAGATTGATTAAATTTTTCCTATATTTTAACAACATTGTTATGGGGTAAAATTCAGTAATAATATAATAATGATGTAAGTTGAAATTAATTTATTACAATAAATAAGTGTACTTACTACTGATAGATAACAATTAAATCTACTGCCCTTAATATAAGAAATAAATAAATAGAAAAGATAAATTACTTACAGCTAATTAACAGATATGTACAAATTAATTAAATGTGCTTATTTACAAAGAGGTCTCAAAATACCTAGTTATATTATCCGCACTTATTAGTTTCTGTCACTTAACTTCTCACCCTTACCGGCACTGCAACTCGAGGGCCCATAGGAATAATTAATAATCTTAATAATAATTTATATTAATCAATACATTAACTGTATGAAGGCCTAGATGAATCCAGGAGCTTTTCTAGGTAAATGTATTTCCTCCTTTAAGTAGAGTGATAGCAGAGGAAGCAGATGGCCATTTGAAATTGGCATTTTCATTTTGGTACCGTCTCTTCTCATTAGACATTTCCCCAGTCTTTATCATTATATTTAAAAAGAATAAAACCGAATCCGACAACCGAATAAAAACTTATTTTTCGTTCGGATATGTTAATAATTTTTTTGGGAAATATTTAAAAAAAAACATTTATATTTTCTCTATCTTTATTGATGATATTAGTTTGTAAACTGGAAGTGTTTTCTGTTCTTTGCATTATAATTTTTTGTGAATTATGTACCGTATCGAATATATTTGTAAACCAAATCATTATAATTGATGATGTATCCTAGGTTTATCATCTCGGTGAAGGTGCATTTATATGGTGTTGTTTACACCATAGACGTGAACCAAGTTCATGTAATTTATTATTTTGTTATTTTTGTCAAAAGCGGCGATGTTATAACAAATGTTAAGCATTGATTTTCAAAATGATTTGATTTGTAATCAAAAGTTTCAATCCAATAGTTTTAAATATTGTCAGATAATTGATAAAAATCATTTATAACATTTATCGCACTGAATCTATGCTAATTAGTGTGAAAGCCAGTAAGCCTTGAAAGCGGAAAAAAGCAGCATACGTTGAAATTAATAAAATGTAAAATATAATATAAAATATACCGACTCTATTTGACCGGTTCAAAACTAAAATATATTTCGGTTTAAAAATATATTGTTACGGGTTACGAGTCACTAATAATTACAAGAACATAGATATAAATATAATTTAATTTATTATCAAGAGTAATTAAATCTACTAATTACAATATAACCTTAGAACCTANTAAGTACTCCTACTAATTACAGCTAACAATCGAACCTACTCACTCTTACTGACTGATAAATAAATAAATAGAAAAGATAAATTACTTACAGCTAATAAATTAAGAAATATGTAAACATAAATTAAATATACTTATTTAATAAGATTCCTCAAGACAACTTGTAAATCATTGTCACATATACTTACCATTGTTATCGACACTCGGAACACGCGAATCCTCCACGGGAACTGTCACAGAAGGAGACTAGCTACAGTACTGCTTATTATTTTGTCTAGCCTTAAATAAAGTTGTCCGTAAATTACCAATGAAAGTAAATAGGGGAATTGTATGTAGACGACTTTAAATTGTATTGCTCTCATAAATCGTTTGACACTCTTCAAGAAATTATGCAAGAGACTTTGAATACTATTATTGTATGGCTTACCTGACACTCATTTACAATATTACCAAGACTATATTGTAAATCAGTGTAGGGTAAGTCATACAAGTCATAATAAGTCTGATTTACATGAGACCGACTGTAATTTTGTCTTGATGCAGAAAAATGCTAAACCCCCCTGAATATAGCCACTTTAACTTACCATAAACAAGTCAGATATGTAGGCGTATTGTTCGATCAAAATATGAATTTGAGTACTCACATAAAGCAATTAAAAACGAAATTCCAACGAAGGCTAAGCATTCTCAAGAGGAGATCGAACGAGTATGTTGATGCTGTATAGAACCTAATACGATCTTCGCCAAACTCTTTTTCTCTCTTGTTCTTCACTTCTCACTGACGAAGGCCGAGAATTCTCCCCGAAAAATTAACTCATTTAAAATTTTTCTTTTTGATATATATATAATGTAGCACTCGCGGCTGCGATATATAGTAATAGAGAACAGGTGGGATTGAAGGTTCAATAGTCTCTACCAGAGCTATAGAGTATAGTCCTTACCTCACTCGTCACTGACGATGGTGAGAGATCCCCGAAAATTTTACCCCTTGCGATTATTTCTTTTTGTGTGTGCAATGCACTCTCTATCTCACCCGTTCTTGATTACAATATATATATGTTTGTGAACAAACTAATAATATTGTCTATTGAAAATTACATTATATTATATTACATTATATTANNATTACATTATATTATATATATACTATAATTTTTAATAGACAATATTATTAGTTTGTCCAATTTTTGTTTGAGGTCGATAATGAATGTAAAAAAAAGTTGCGAGTCTAGTCATAGTACCATTGTGAATTTTTTTTTATTACTTTATTTCATTGAAGAAAATTTACTATAACTGGGAAAGTTGTCTCTAAATGCTTCGTAACGCTATTCTCATTTGGTCTACGCATACTTGAGAGAGCAGCATTTTTCTGTCACTTACGAATGTGGTAGGGCCGAAAGTCCCTGGGAGAGGTCCCCGAGATGGTGTTGAGAGATAAATTCAGAATTCCTGGACTGCAAGGGAACATTTCCCACGTAACAACCCCGCCACAACCCTTATCTCCTTCCTCCTTATCTCTCAGCCTAGAGCCAGCATGAGGTCTACCTCAGAACTCCAACTTCTCAGTTCAACTGCACTACGTCAATTTTCCCTCTGGACAGAAACACCACTTTCTCTTCAAATTTACTGGTAAGTAACTATCTCACTATTTATTACTAATTTAGTTATTTTGCTAAATTAGAAAATTTACAAATGGCATAATTTTTATATTGTTAATAAACTTAGGTGTTAACAAGCGAAAAAGGCTGTGAATCGATAATAATAGTTTGAACAACTAATAAATAATCAAAATGGAGAGTTTTATTGACCGTAGATATTATTATTAAATGGGTTTTTTTTCTTGTTTTTTTTTTTAGTTGGGGTTCGGTCAAGGTAGATTTAAAAAATACAATTTTTTAAAAATGTGTATTTTTTAAATTATCTGCGAGCTTTTACATTGTAAACCATCTTCAGGGCTGTTTAAATACAATTTCATAATAATACAAATAAAAGTAAAAATGAAATTAAAATGAAAATAAATTATGTATAATGTTATAATATAGAATTGCCAATTTAAATTTAATGTGATATTAAAAGTGTGAATGTAGTAACTATGTAGAAGAATTCAGCATGCAGAAAACAGGACAAAGAAAAGAGGAAGAGTATTAATGCGGATAAGTAACTTTTGGAACTAGGAAAAATGTTTGAGAGGTTTATTTTTTGAAGGAGTGCTAACTTTCCCTAACCTTAAGCTTGCTTTTTCCACTAACAACAAACCAAAATCCATATACACCATCCATGAGAGTGATGTAGGAATGCTGTTAAATTATACGTAATCAGGAAAAAAAATTTTTTAAGTAATTGGAAATTAGCTTGCAGGTATTTTGACTTATAATTTTATTTCTCTATTCACCGCACAATTGCTGGATACTTGCAAGATGCGCTTGTTGGTTATTGGAAGCAGTTTTGGGATTGGGGTGGGAAGACGTACAGCCTTGTCATCTTCAAATAGAGCTAAAAAAGTACTTAGATTGGTAAGTATGTCACCAGTACATAGGATTATTAGGATGGGCCCAAGAACACTAACTGGTGGAACTCCTGCTTCCATTTAGTAATAATCAGAGTGGTCCAATCCTTGCCGGATCCTAAACAATAAAGCCATATTACTTCTATAATGTTTCATTATTTATACACTTATATGACATTAGTTAAGCTCATTATATTACAAAAGTATGCCTATCCTTATGAAATAAGCTCAAGTACATCCTTGGTCGCAAATAAGTTTTTTATGGGTTCAATCGAATATTCCAAGTTGTAGTGGCTCAGACCTGAATTTTTATGGGCAGCCCTTCGAGCACAGGAGTGAATTTAGTTGTGTCGCACGAGTTACTAAAGCTTGTTCAGTTGCAGTAATCCAGCGAGTAGCAAATAAACTAGTATCCTTCGCCATTTTCATAGATTCCAAATGCACAATTTTGCTGTAATACTCGAAGGAAACACATATAGTTTGTCCTCTCATATTCAGTCCAGTGTTACGGCTTTAATTATAGGAGGTAAGCAGTGTATATATTTAATCGTAGCAATTAACCTGAAAGTAAACCTATTACAAAATAATGGTAATATTTTTAATATTTCTTGATCGGATATTTTTGGTAACCCGTGAACCACTGATGTGAAACTTAATTTACTAACAGTTGACTGCAAGAATTTAAATAATTCATCTGTATGCTAATGTTATAGGAATATATTGTTTATGCGGTTGAATACTATAATAATAATAATAGAATAACTATCATAAGGATGGAGGTCATAAATGGGCACTTGCATCCTCAAGATAGAGGGATTGACGAAGCGCCATCTATGTCTATCTGGCATGGATTAATTTTTGCATTTTTATAAAACCAGTGAGAATATTTGACAGTTATTTCCTTTTAATGAGCTATCTACTCCCACTTAGTAGATTGATAGTGCTGTATTTTTCATTAGTAACGGGTTCTACTCATGTTATCATTATTCTTAGGAATATGCTTTATCGAGAAACAAAGGTTACTCAAAGTCTTGGATGCTTATATTATTTTTCTCCATGAACATAATTGGCTAAAAAAGAGGTTGCCACTCGAGTCAATACCGGAGCTAGCAGGCTATTATACGACTTAATGTGGAGGAATGGACTGGAGAAATTTGCTGTGTCTACCTAAAAAACCTATCGGCTGGATAATGCGTGTGTGGCGACAAACGAAAATGAAGTCGTTAAGTTTGGGTCGAGGTCTTTGTGAAGGAAGAGTGCTCGCCCTTGATGACTGGTCATTGCTCACTGTTTGCTCTCTGAATGCCAGCATGGAATGTTGCACAAAGAGATTGCGACTAGAGGCCAATGTAAATAAAGGTGCGTATGCCTTTGTCTTGGTCGAAAGACCGAATTACAATTACACATTGTTTCACAGAAAATATTGAATTACTGCCAGCGCCATACTCGGCACAATAAAACAACAAATGCACAGCGACATAACATACATTTTGAAAGTCTTTGGAAGTTTTATTTTCCTTTTTGCAATTAAATTTTCTTGTAGCTCAGTAAATTTTATGATTCATTCCATAGCTCTGAAACTTTTCATCAGTCCTTAGTATGCTGTTCTATTACTTTATTTGCAATGAGTCTCAGCGTAATGATTCCTTTTTTTTTTCTTTTTTTTTTAGTATTACGAAATACGTACATATATACAACTTAAACTGGAAAGTTTTTTTTTTTTATAAATAATTTGATGTTATTAAATAA
This sequence comes from Oncopeltus fasciatus, assembly GCA_000696205.2. Lineage (NCBI taxonomy): Eukaryota > Metazoa > Arthropoda > Insecta > Hemiptera > Lygaeidae > Oncopeltus > Oncopeltus fasciatus. The sequence continues at coordinate 28,635 of KZ808804.1, forward strand.
TTA
>KZ808804.1:35544-46791 GCA_000696205.2 Oncopeltus fasciatus
CCTCTCATGATACTCATAATCATAATCATAGAAAATGTATAAATATATACGCATAACTCATATTTAGTTTTAATAATTAAAAAAAAAAACTTTAAAAAGTAGTCTTTGCAATTAATGTTAATATTGAATAGATGAAATATCAACCAAAAAAAAGATTTAAATTACAGTGAGCCATTTTAGTGTCCATCCATTAACGTTCATCCCCAATAATAAAAATATATTCCCAAAGTAGGTCGTAAGAGAAAATATTTAAGTATAATTCTCTAAATGGAAATGGAATTATTTAGATTTGGTGAATTGTAAATATTTTTGTTACTGTAATAAATAATGGACCATCTTATATAAAGTAAATAAATCCTCAGTATTAATAGAAGCAGCCATTTGGAATTTTATGCTTTAATGAACAAAATCCTTATACCTCTTTTTTTATTTTTTCCATTCAAATCCATATTTACAGAGTCTGTCGAGTAATTTTTGATGTTTCAAATGCAAATTTAATACAGATGAATCTGTAATCCCCTGTTCTAAATTAATTTTTCTCCTCTTATGTATTTTCAATGAGACTTTTTAGTATATTTTTATTTTGAATAATGCATGAATGCAAATTACTTTTTTATTTACATTCAATCATGAGAACCGCATGTACATGATTTGCCAAATTATTTTTCATTAAAGTATCTCATCAAATCAGCGAGTCAATATTTAGTAATTTCATAATTCACTGTTTTTATTCAGTGAATTTAAGAAAAGTTCAGTTGAATGATGAAAAAAATAAGTAGCATTGAGATCTCAATCCCGCAATTCCTACCCTTCGTGTAGGGGACATCACATTCAAATTTAATTCAACTGGGGCAGGCGTATAGAGCTGCCTAGAGGGGATATGAGCCCAGTTAGGGGCATTCATGCGGGAAGGGAAGGGATGGAAAGGGGAAGACTGTCCCCTAATCCCCACACACTCCCCACCCTTCCTGAACCACATCTCTCCGTCATCAGGAGTGATGTAGATCTCTGGAATGAGCCACCCTTCCGGACCCTGCGACCTGAACCTATCAAAAGAAAGGGCATTAAATGGAGAGAAAATGTCCCACGAACCCCTCGTTCCCTCGCCATTCGGCTATTACTGAGTAAGGTCCACGGGTGGGTTCTTTTTATCCTCTATCGCTTCCGCTACACCTCAATGAATTCCACAGTTCTCGTCAAAAGGAACCACCATCATTATACGTGAATACTATAGGTTTATAGATACATTACTGTTATCATACTATTGATACCAGTGGTGAACTTGTGCGGAGGATTATCAATTTTTTATAATTTCTCTCTATTAATGTTCGATTAAGGTATTCTAGTAGTTTTCCCGAAATCATTATTTCAGGTTGATCATATTTCTCTGTAAAGGTAGTATTGAGCTTGGCCTAATACACTGTTCCTTTTCCTACATATACCTAGAGTGGATTTTCTCGGATTTAAAAAAACAATCAGCCAGTAATTAACGTGAAGAGAACTTGCTCGCTCAAGAATTTTATAATAAACAATAGTTTTAGTCTCAATTCGATACCTTCTAAGATTGAATGTGCAGTGATTATTACTTCTTTCTTATTCAGAATCATTAAGTGAATTGATTTGATGAAGCCGCAAGTATATTATTACAGATTTTTTCAACATTAACTTCTCTTTAAAATTTTAAAAGAGAGACTCTCTTTTCACTGGCAAAGGGTGAGAAGACTCCTCGTAATTTTTTTCTTTACTACACTCTTTCTTCCTGCTGCTCTTATTTCTTTTTAGGGTGCATCAACTATGATTCTAATGATTTTGGATTAGAAGGAATTTGTATTCTTTGGAAGTTGGTTGGTTTAGCAGTTCCCCACAGTTCGACTCCACAAAGTTTAGAAAGGATTCAGTTTGCTAAACCATCCAACATCCAAAGAATACAGGCCTTCTAATTCAAAATCATCAGAATCATAATTGGTGCTCCCTATTTCGTCGCCAACTCCTTACTTCACAATGACCTTAAAATCCCTTTTGTAAAAGACGTAATCACAACCCGTTTTAATAAATTTCACTCTGACCTTTCCATAGGTCCCAATCCTTTAGCCCAAACTATCTTGTATTACTCATCCTAATTACCCACCATACCGCCTGAATAGGAAATGGCCACGTGACCTCCTCATTGCAACACTTCCTAACAATAATTAAAAAAAAAAAAAAAATTTGTAAATAGTACTGCCAATGGACGACAGCTTCTCCATCAAGCGAAGTACACGCTAATTTAAATATTTTTTTATTATTTATTTGTTTATTAGTTTTTTCTTTTTTTTTTTAATTTGATGTATATTTTTATATTAACTTATAATGTATATATTGCTATTATTACTATTAACCAGCACATTACAAGTAGCATGTTCCCATCAGTCAAAATTGATACAAAAATGTCCATTACATTATATGTAACAATTGTAATGTATTTCATAAATAGTACATCACACCTATTATATTTCACATTTTGTAGAACAAGAACATATTCTTTCCCTAAATGAAAAACTTCAACTTAAAATATTTCCTAAAATAGGGAATTAAATATAAAATTAGGCAGTTAGTAATTGCAATATCATTCCGTACAATTTAACTGGATCTAATATGAATTTTTTTTAAGAATTCATCTAGTATATAGTCATTACATATAAAAATTATTCAGGGAGACGTACAACCAGACATACATTGTTTATATCAACAAGAAGTAGAGACGTATACACTTCAGAAAAATGGGAAATGACTGTGTATGAGTAAACAATAATCAAGTAGAGAGGTAATTGNAAGAGATGCAGTTGTCATCACGAGGATGCGAATATGACATACACGTCTAACCCACGGTTACCATCTAGTTGGTAAGCGACGGCCCGCATGTCACCTGTGTGGAGATCTCACGGCGGACATTATATACGAGTGTCCCCAACTACAAGCAACAAAGCAAATGTTTGTCTTGAAAGGGGATCCGAAGAAGATGTTACAAGTAAAAAAATATTTTAATGAGATAATTGTTTTAAATTGCACCGAAATATATGAATCTATATACAAATCTTACTTGTCTGTGATAAATTTAGTGATAGTTTTACACATAAGTGATATTTTACTATTAAATGAACTTAACTAATTTAATTTTATTGAATTTTACATTTACTACTAAATTATTGTTTATTTATTTATTACTATTAGTTGTTTAGTGGATTATTATTATTAGTTTGTTTAAAAACTAAGGATAACAATTATTACAATGCAAGTTAAGCGCTAATGACCACCAGCAGTCGATGCGATTATATAATTAATTAATTATTAATTTAAATACATTTTCATCCATGTAAAGCATAGATGGGTCACCGACGACGAACTCGATGAAGCCTACAGAAATGTAAAGCAATTGTTTTTTGACGCTGAGAACAAATGGCCTTGATCTCATTGCAGTAGTCCAAAATCTTGATCATTGTGTGTCTAATGTACAGAGCTAACTCGCCAGCTAAGCTGGAGGTATTCCGTTAGTAATACTGATAATAATCCAAGCCAATAAAATCCAGCCAATAAAAGGGTACGGCTGAGACTTGAATCTTGAAGTATTCAAGTAGACAGACTAAAACGAATTACCGATTCTTACTCTTAAGTAACGACAGCGAAAAAAGCTTTTTGCGAAGAGCGGGAGACGTCCTTTGCAATTCCATTTATAGAGTTGCTGGAGAATTTCGTATAATCAAACTCTATATCATATTCTTGCTCTAGGTAAAAAAATATTGCGGTAGCATGTTTCCTTTTCGAGAAAAGCATTTTGGATTTAGTTCTCTATAGACGCCAACTGGTCCAGCGCTGTGTAATCTCTAAAACCAGCCTGGTTTGTGCAAAGAAATTTTTTCTATAAACCTATTGTTCCCCCACACAGCAGGATAAGGAAATTGGTCTATGGTTGCTTGGTTCTAACATCTATCTCTATAGATTTCCATAAAAAGACAGATCTTTTCCAGCAGCTTGCTTATGGAACATTGCTCATGTAGTGCCGAGAGTGGCATATTTACGAAGACGCCATCCTCACTAGTAGCTGTATAACTCTTATAAAAGCCGGTGAAGCTCCTTTGTTAATTAGCTGTGAAGTCTTCATTGTATAGTAAAATGAAGTTGTCGAGTTAATTTGTTAAGATTCGGTCAAGGTTGCCATTAAAAAACTCCCCATTTGAACTTATAACAAAACTTGTGGTGTTCCTATAATGCCCAGCTCTTCCCAGAGGCCTCTCATTCTACTTTAGGCACGCAACATGGCCTCCCAGATCTCCTCTGCTGTCATACCACCACCAAAAGACGGCACCAACATCACATCATCACTTACACACGCAGCGGATACTACTAGCAGAATGACAACAACTAATCATTACAACCTTGACTGAACCCCAACAAATTCGTTTTTGGAATCGATTACATTTCCATCATTGTTATTGTTTGCTTTGTGTTCAAATTGATCATTTACTCTTAATAATATCTCTAAGTAAACATGAAAAAATCCGTCATTGTTTTTTTTTAAAGTAGGAAAAAGCAATGAAGATGATTAAATCTTTTAATTTTAAAACTAATTAAGGTTATCTAAGATTTTAAATTTTATGTATTTTACGTTTGAAAAACTTTTTTGTTGGCCTAATAATAACGAAAGTATTATAATATTAAATTTTGGTCATATTCTAAACTTTTTCCCCTTTTTTTAAATTCAGCCACTAACGAACTCATTTAAAGTTTTGTAGAATGAAAGTTAAATGTCGTATTTTTTTTTCAAATTACGTACACTAGAGGCATACAAAATGTGTCTGAATCTTACTTCTGTATTTAAAAATCGAACTGACCATATTTTTGGCATATCTAAAGTAGGTTCAGTGAGAGTCTGCAATATACTTTTCGTAAGTCGGACTAAATGTCCTTTGGACAACTTGTTCTTAAATGTTCCTACACCTTTAATGTTGCAACATCTGTCTGAATTTTTTTATTATAATTGTTGCCCGGATGGATTCGTAATTCAAAAACTTCCAAAATTACCATATTTACATCAACTAGGAAAAAAGTTACTCTCGGAGGAATAATTAAACAAAGCATTTACCATATAATTTTTAGGTCAGTAAACAAAAAGGTAAACAATTACGTTATCAATCAATAGAATACTTCATTTGCTTCCTGAATCCAGGTTCAAAGCTATATATGGATTCATGAAAATAGCAATGAAAGATTTATTGTTGACGGATAACATTTAGAAGTATACACTCTTCACCTTTTCACTAGATAATAAAAAGTACAATTTTGATCAAAATAACTAATACTGTATAATTTTCGAGATTATCTTAATTTTTCCAATAATTTATGCAATTAAATAAATTCCATAAGAATGAAATATACCCCATTACTTCAGGTTAAAAATCGCCAGGAGAAAAATATATCAGCTTACAGTGAAGCGGCTTGATTTTGGTCATGCAATTTTGGAATCTTGGCAGACATTCTGGCTTTTAGCTATTAAATCTCATTATTTTTCGGTATTCGGATCCAGAGTATCAGTTGGAATCTGCCGATTTAGAGCGAAAGTATATCCGATCTAAAACACCCATCTAACATATGTTCGGTAGGTTGGGTTGGATGGAGAGTTGCAGGGGAGAGAGAGGAACCGATAGCACAGAACCCAACACTGCACTACTCGATATATGCCAATTAAACCTCTCCCTCATGGGTCCTCCAGGGTCGGATTAATTGGGCTCAGCGTCGCTAGAAATTGCTCAGTACTCTTAGTCAATCTGGTCTGCAGGTAACCATGTCTGGCCTCAGCATATGTTCAGCAAATGTCGTCACTAAGAAGCTATTTGAAATAAATACCTTTTCCATTTTAGTATAATAAATTTACATTTATGATCCTTACCTAATGACGAAAATGATCTTTTTACCCAGAAATGGAAAATTACATGAAAATAAATAAGCAATTGATTTATTTAAAGTAATGAAAAAGAAAATAGTGACACACATTACCGCAGTCTCCCCACCATTTTCTTTATAGTCCTAGTTTTACATTCATTGATCTTCAGGCAGAGACTCGAACCTATAGACCGGAGAGAATAGAAAGTCTCGCAGTAGTCCGTCGTAGTAGTTTGCGTAATAATACTATCCCTGACAAATTCTATTATCTGTACTCTGCATAATACAATGGTCCCACCAATGATTACATTTTATTATCGTCAAATTTTCCACTTAAAATATTTTGTTATGACGATTTATTAATTCACCGCAATGCAGTCTGAAATCAGAGCATATTTATCAAATTTATGTCATAATCAATTGTAAACAACTAGAAGCTATACTTCATAGTAATTACTGTAGCCCAGATAGAGTTGATAAGGATACATACATTTAGGTCTCTGCCTATTTTGAAACAGAGAGGTTACTGAGTAAACTGATATGATAAAGAGAAAAATCGATTCTTTTTCTGACCAATAATAATTGAATGACAGATTTGGGATAATGAAAATTCGATATTCAGGCTGGTAAGTGCGAAAGTTGAGAAATGCGCTCTTGTCCAAAATGTCCGAGAGATTGGAGGTGAGAAAATCAACCCTCTGTCTCAGATACTACTATACTATGGTAGAAATTGACTAAAAAGTATTGATTAAATTCATAAAATAGGCAAGTTAGGATTGACGTAGGGTGTTTTACATGTTGGAGAAGAAACAGAAAAGGTGTGAAGAGAGGAGGAGTGATCCCGGGAGGGGGGGAGGGGTGAACAGTGACTTACAGAAATAGATGTTAAGCCTTGACGAAATAAAAAAAATGAAGGGGCGATCTCTAGAAATAGCATAAACGAAATAAAAATCGCAATGATAAACTTGAAGATAAATATAGTAACAGTTATTAAAAAAAAATCAATCATTATAAAGATAATGAAATGACTAACAATATAACAATAATAATATTATCTAAGGAAATATTAGTAATGATTGCCCTAAAAAATGGAAAAGATATATTAGCTATAGAAGAAATATTAAGAATAGATATATAAGAAAATTTAAAAAATATAAAAGAAATTACTTTAAATTTGTAAAAACAAAAATTAGAAGAGAGAAGGTATAGGTGAGGGAGAGTAATGCGAGCACATGACACTCATTCATACACGTGTAGAAGGATACCACAGGCCGTTATCCCGCCGGCAGCACACTCTGACGCTGGCTGTTCTCAGCTGTCTTGCGAGCCAGTAGAGGTGAGGGAGAGTAATGCGAGCACATGACACTCATTCATACACGTGTAGAAGGATACCACAGGCCGTTATCCCGCCGGCAGCACACTCTGACGCTGGCTGTTCTCAGCTGTCTTGCGAGCCAGTAGAGGTGAGGGAGAGTAATGCGAGCACATGACACTCATTCATACACGTGTAGAAGGATACCACAGGCCGTTATCCCGCCGGCAGCACACTCTGACGCTGGCTGTTCTCAGCTGTCTTGCGAGCCAGTAGAGGTGAGGGAGAGTAATGCGAGCACATGACACTCATTCATACACGTGTAGAAGGATACCACAGGCCGTTATCCCGCCGGCAGCACACTCTGACGCTGGCTGTTCTCAGCTGTCTTGCGAGCCAGTAGAGGTGAGGGAGAGTAATGCGAGCACATGACACTCATTCATACACGTGTAGAAGGATACCACAGGCCGTTATCCCGCCGGCAGCACACTCTGACGCTGGCTGTTCTCAGCTGTCTTGCGAGCCAGTAGAGGTGAGGGAGAGTAATGCGAGCACATGACACTCATTCATACACGTGTAGAAGGATACCACAGGCCGTTATCCCGCCGGCAGCACACTCTGACGCTGGCTGTTCTCAGCTGTCTTGCGAGCCAGTAGAGGTGAGGGAGAGTAATGCGAGCACATGACACTCATTCATACACGTGTAGAAGGATACCACAGGCCGTTATCCCGCCGGCAGCACACTCTGACGCTGGCTGTTCTCAGCTGTCTTGCGAGCCAGTAGAGGTGACATGCCCTCTCTGATATAGGTCCTAGCGAGAAATCGCTCTTCACTTGTCTCAACCTCAAGAAGTCATCTCTCAACGACTGGAAAGGGTCTGGGGATCGTCAAGCCGCTCCACACCACATCCAACAACATTAGGCATTGTAAGTATATATATATATATATGTTTAGGGCTCGGAGGAAGCATGCAATGAGAGGTCCAGACCTGTGCTGTAGAGGCCCCTTGAAGGTAGCCACCTTCTTACAGATGATACCACTCCACTTATATGAGAGGAACATATCTTTTAAAAAGATTCATATTTGCGTAGAATATTCTATACACTTATAAAACATTCAACAAAAAATTATAAGACGGATCTCGCCTGCCCCCTGGCACGGAGATATCCCCTCGACTTTCATCGTTTCTCAAAACAGTAAACGCGATGGAGTTACTGCTTTCATGCTAGTTAAGGCAAGGAATGAGTTGCACTCTAGGTTGGCCAACATATATAATGGGTGCCTGAGTAAAGACTACTTCCCCAGAACTTGGAAGAAAACAGCGGTCAAAACTTTTTTTTTTTAAAAGAAATAGTGTCACTCAGAACTTCTCAAGCTAAAATCTCATTAGCCTTCTTCACGTGACATTGATTACAAGATCCCTAGAGCAAGAAATCGCGGAAAGGTTGGATGATCGCCAATTCGAAAGCACCAGAGTTCTTCTACCTCTGTGCTCTTAGAATGGTTTTCTGGGTCAGGGTGAGAAGTGAAAGTTTGCTGAAGATTCCGGCCAAAGACCTCAGCTATGACTGAATCGGACCAGGAGCAATTATCCGTGTCACTTAACGGCTCGGTTTATTATATACTCGGTGGTTGGATGGGTGCCTTGTTCTCTGCAATGTAGTTCTGGCCCGTCTATTGGATAGTATAAGAGCCTGTATCTGAATGGGAAGGGTTGGTGTTTAATGGATTGAGATTTAGAGGTTTTTGAAAGTAGGTTTGGATACTTTTCAGCGTTGAATAGCAAATTTAAAGGATCGTCAAGATCTTGCGGGAATTTTAAGAAAAGTATGAAGTTCAAGAAGGGATTTGAACCTAACCCAATCAACTTAGCCATTCACCAGTGACGGAAGAGTCGGTTTTTGGATGGGTTCTAGCGATAAGGTAATAAGTATGGAGTAACTGTGATCAGAAGAAAGGTCATTGATTGTGGCTGTAAAGGATTGGAGTGGATTTAGGCTTTTGCAGACAAAAAAGTCTTTGAGATCTGGTACTCAGTTGCCATCTCTAGGTCTGTAAGTAGGGGTATTCGGAGAGAGGGTTGTAAAAAGCCTGGAGAAAAGGGAAGTGTTCAGAGTGCGACTACGGGAGTTAGACTTCCTGGAACCCCATTGTAGATGATTCATATTGTAATAGCCACCAGCGAGAAAATGGAAGCCCAGTGAGCCAAAGAAGTGGCTGAACTGAGCAGAAGTTATAGATTTGTGTGGACGACAGTAGACTGCCGCGAGGGTGATAGGAAAGTTGAAGGTTGAGACTGGCACAGTGGTAGATTGGAGATAGTCTGTATGATCAGAGGGAATCCGATGATGGGGGAGGGAGCTACGAATTAGAAGGGCAGTCCTACCATGGACTTTACCGTCTGGGTGGTCGGTCCTATAAGTTATGTACCCTGTTATATTGATGTATTTACGTGGCGAAAGGTTTGTTTCTGTTATAAAGGGAACATCAACATCTCTATCATTTAGAAGTAATGTTAATTCGTCTTTGTGTGTATGTACTCCGATGGCATTCCATAGGAGAACTGTAAGAAATTTGCTGGTATGGGAATTCATGGTTGAAGAACAGGAAAGCGGGCAATAAGGGTTGTGATGAGGTTAATGAGGGAATTTAACATGGACTCCATCATGTATTGGGGTTCTACCGAGAAAGGTTTCAATGATAGCGTACAAGTCAAAGGAAGTAGGAGGTGGAGAAATTTGGGAAATGGCTGCGTGATGCTCATGCGGTGCTAGCTGCTGTTGAGGGGAGTGTCTCTCAGGCCCCTAGCGGAGTCCTATCCTTCAGCTTGACCTGACTGGAGGCACAGGCGTTGAAGGAGAGATTCTACTGAACGTGTATTACTGAGTATTTTGAATGTTTCTGACAAAGATCGGTGCAGGCTTAAGAACTTTAGGGGCGGTCATTGTTTCCATTCTGTTTTCCTTAGTGGGGGAAACGCTTAAAGGGTTTGGCGTAAAGAACGACGATTCTGTGAGACTGTACCGTCTGGTCACTGGGGCCTGCAAAATTTCTCAACGTCATCGTAGTGTTTTCGCCTGTCAGGGGTGACAAGTGTGCTGGTAGACGAGCCCTGATGACTCTGGCTAGCAGCGGGTCGCTGACGTCTGGTTGGTGGAGAGCTCAGCGGTGATGGCTTCCCTCCAGCTGAGCGAGTTCTCTTATTGCGGACTTTATTGGATAACATAATTTGGTGGTAAAAATTGCCGTAGATGTATAGAGAAAGAGAGTGGGAAAAAATGGAAAATAGGAAAAGTTTGGAGGGGGCCAGATTGGAACTCCCGCCAGGACGGGGCGAGCCAGGGCTAGAAGTCTAAGTGACGGCCCTTTATCAGACCTAGCCAAGGAGGCTGTTTGACCTCGAGTCACTTTCTCCTGTCTTTTCTCTGCCATTGAATTAAACTATTCACTGCCTAGAGCACACTTTTATATTATGTTTACTGGCGTGTTATTTGACTGTTGCTTCATAGTTCTTCACTAAACTTGGTGAAATTATGCACTGTCACTTTAACTTGGCCTGTGCCAAGTTTAATAGATAGTTGTTTACTATAATACTGATAAAATATTCTTTAATGAGGACCACACATTGCAGCTGTTCACGCAATGGCTGACTATCACCGAATTTAGAAAAAAAAAAAATTTATAACAGTGCTGTCAGATCTCGAGTCTTTCGCGTTGGGCTGGCTGTGGACAGTGCTGTGTTGAGTGACAGTAACTTGTGATTACAATTCTACTGTAAAAAAATTAGTAAGTTGGCTTGATGCCTCTTTATAAATAAACACTTTCCATTTATTTTTACATGTTTGTTATTAGCTGTAAGTAATTAATTTTCATTTTTATTTATTCCGTTAGTTAGTAAGTCCAGTAGATTTAATTTTTATCTGTAAATATTAGTTGTAATTACTTTTAGTAATAAATTAACTTTAATTTTTTTTGTGTAAATTTTTTTTTTACTCATATTTCATAACAATATAAATAT
>KZ808804.1:49715-76946 GCA_000696205.2 Oncopeltus fasciatus
CACCACCCGGAGTACAAGTACGAGTACTCTGTCCACGACCCGCACACCCACGACGTGAAGAGTCAGCAGGAGAGCCGTCACGGTGACCAGGTCAAGGGCTACTACACCCTGAAGGAGGCAGACGGGACCACGAGAGAGGTCCACTACACCGCCGACCACAAGAACGGCTTCCAGGCCGAAGTGAAGAGGTCCGGCCACGCCCAACACCCAGAGATCTACAAGTCGTCCTCAGAGTCCTTCTACCACGGACATGGACATGGAGGAGCTTACTCCACCAACAACAACAACCTCCACGCCTTCCATCACTACTGAAATTGAAGAATATATATATATATACACCTGTTTGTGTGTGTCTACATATACCATTAGATTATTTTCAGCTTTCACCTTTGCACCTAGTGGTGTGAACAAAAGCTTGGGAATACATCCAGTATACTACATTTTTCTTACAATTATTGTTGTGTTTAGAATTGTGAGATTGTATGTAAGCCAATAAATCAAGCTATTGGCTTTAAATTATTTTCAAAATATTTTCTGGATTCACCTAAAATAATATACTTCTTTTACCAGGCCGCACTTTTAGATTACATGAGAGTTAAGTGAGTGATGAACTGAAAGATGTGATAGATTCTTCTGTGAATTTTAAAATAAATGCGAATGTATTGCATTTCGGAAGACAAAAATCATGAGAGATTTACATAAAATCTAATTTTGTATGGTCCTAAGCGAAAATAGAAAGACATATAACAAAATAATGATTAGTTAGACAAATCATTCGGAATGCGACCAATTATAATGATTGTTTGCGGTTCGATGGAGTAAGAACACGCATGGTATATAAGAACCTTTCACCTGACAGTCGGCAGTCAGTTGTTTGACACCAAACAATATGGTTAAGGTAAGTGTGATGTCAAGGCGCAGAAAATCAAAATCAATTGCAATAGATGGTTTACAATAGGTTTACCGTTATAAGTAAATTTTCCGAGGGAATTCCATGGTACCATTAAGCGTCTTTTGAAATATTACAACAAACATATACCGAACTTATTTTGGAGGAGCTAATATATGGTTCGTTAAAAACAATATGTGTGTGTGTGTGTGTGTGTGTGTGTGTGTGTGTGTGTGTGTGCCAGGAAGATAAGAGCTTTTCGAGAAAGGTGTTTTAATATCCTGGAAGTGATAGGTCATAGCTGGGAGCCTTCTTTTTGGTAGACGGGATATGAGATACTTTACTTCAGAAGGATTGATGGATTTGGGTTGCAAGGTTAGAGTAAGAGGGCATTCAAGGAATTCGTCTATTTCTGACTCAAGGGGAGAGGTTGTTTGGGTCTGAATGAGGTGAAAAGTGTTTTGAAGATGCATTGCAAAAATTTCGGATTTTTCTTTGTCTAACTATGCCCACGAAGCATCGACGCGACGAAGTGATGTGGAAGGAATATGGTTCTTAAGGATTTTTCTGGTGGCAGTCCAGAGGGATTTGGAGGGTGTTGTGAGTGTAGAAAGATAGGAATTAAGGTTTTATTTTTAGAAATAGTTCCTTTTTGACTATGCGGGAGAGTTTATTAAAGGATAGGCGTTCAGAGGAATGCCGGTATTTCTACCATAAGGATCGGGCTCGACGTTTTTCGGATAGGAGATTAAAGATACATGAGAGAGTGGGTTTTGTGGCTAAGGAATTTTGGTGGGAGGGCTAAATGACGCTTCCCAAACTGACTACTGTACAGCAGACGTAAAAGAGTGCAAGGCGTCGTCTAGTTCTTCAGGGGTTTTGAGGGAGGTAGTGACATCGATGGTGGGCTCTAGGTGGAATTGAAAATCCTCTTAATTTATGGGTCCAATTATCAGGGTTTCAGAGGAAGGCTTAGGAATTGGTGTAAGGGATTGGTTAGGATTATAGGGCTGTAATCGGAGGAAAGTTCATTTGGGGAAACTGATGTATGGGTAGGACCTAGGTTTTTGTGGATAAAGAAATCAATTAGATCATTGGTGCGACGTTCATCAGTTGGCCAGTAGGAAAGAGAGTCGGTAGACAAGGTTGTGAAGTTGCTGGAACAGATTAAGGAGTAAAGTGAGCGACCACGGGAGTTGGTCATTCTAGAACCCCATTGCACGTGCTTTGCATTAAAGTCGCCCCCACATATGAAGGAAGAGCCAAAAATGTTTGAAAAATATAGTGAATTATCTTCCTGTTATGTTCTTATTAGGGGAGCAGTATGTGGAAGCAATATCGATAGAAAAAGCTATCATGGAAATTAACACCACAGTTGCTCGAATCATGTCTGTAGGATCAAAGAAAATAGCATGGTGGCAAAGGGAGTTATGGACTAACACTGGAGTTCCTCCATGAGCTGTACCGTCTGGGTGGTCTGTTCTGTAGGTATTATACCCTGTAATATTAAAGTTTTTTTGTTTTGTTAATCGTGTTTTCTGTAACTAAGGCAAAGTGTACGTTCATTAGTAGTACTGTAGTAAGTTCATTTAAGTGCATCAGGACTCCGTTAGCGTTCCATAAAAGGATGAGGAAGAAATCATGGAATTAACAGGGGCTGTGCTGGGAATAGTCTTCCAAGAGCCACTGAAAGGTGGTATCAAAGGTGTGATGAGTGATCGAAGTTTGGACAGGAATGATGTAAAAATATTGCTCACATATTGGAGTTCTGAATTGGCAGTGGGAGGAGGAATGTGTGAGATGGTTGGCCGTGATACGCGTGGTTGAGTTAGAGGCTGAAATGGGTCAGTGCTTGAGGCAGCAAGTTGCTGGTGAGGCTGCCGTCTAGTACAAGATAGAGTACAAGATCTAGGCCTGGGTGGGTTGTGCGTCTTCCTGGGTGGGTATTTCTTATGTTGGCTTCTGTTCGTGGGTGACAGATCTAAAAGAGACACCTGGCTGGACGATTCTTGATGGTGAGTCCAAGTTTCGGGTTGGAGGTTACTGCTATGATACTTGTAGATTGTATACCTTCGTTTTTATTTCTTTCGTGTTAGCATACCCGCCCGGAAAACAGAAGATCCGGGTTCGAGTCCCGGCTGAGGTAGTAAGATTTCTTTATTCTATTCCTTTGCATTTATTGTATTAATTATTAGACTTTGGCGAGATAATTCATAACAACCTATACTTATCGTTAACGCATCTTAATGTTGGATAAATGCGAATCAAGATAGTATTAGAAGTCAATATTTATTTGAAATAAACATATAGATGCATTTCATTATCAAATTAAGATACAATTTATTACAACCTTACTTTTATGTTTAATGTTATCCATCGTTTTCTTATTAATTGAGATTAGAAATTTTAAATTAATTTTTGTTATGTCATACGATAAGTAGACTCCAGAAAGGTTATATAAATATTTCTATACAAAAAAATGAAATAAAGTAATATTTGTTCTACGTCAATTATATATATATCCTATCCTTCAGCTTGACCTGACTGGAGGCACAGGCGTTGAAGGAGAGATTCTACTGAACGTGTATTACTGAGTATTTTGAATGTTTCTGACAAAGATCGGTGCAGGCTTAAGAACTTTAGGGGCGGTCATTGTTTCCATTCTGTTTTCCTTAGTGGGGGAAACGCTTAAAGGGTTTGGCGTAAAGAACGACGATTCTGTGAGACTGTACCGTCTGGTCACTGGGGCCTGCAAAATTTCTCAACGTCATCGTAGTGTTTTCGCCTGTCAGGGGTGACAAGTGTGCTGGTAGACGAGCCCTGATGACTCTGGCTAGCAGCGGGTCGCTGACGTCTGGTTGGTGGAGAGCTCAGCGGTGATGGCTTCCCTCCAGCTGAGCGAGTTCTCTTATTGCGGACTTTATTGGATAACATAATTTGGTGGNAAAATGTTGTAGGTCTAGTCCTGTTGAAATGTCAAAGGCTTCTCCCTTTTCCCCGATCTGTGCACACAGGGCGGACTGTGATATATTAAGTGGCGCTAGACTATTATTTCGGGGGCAGGGGACACCCTCTATCTATCTTCTTATTTGGCCTTCAGACTGGCCAATTCCAACCTTTTCCCAATATAGATAGATTTATTACAGGTTTAATTATAGGTTTAACTAAGAGCCCTCCTCTTACCCAAGACTAAACACCCACATGTAGACTAATTTTTTTAAAGTGTTTAATATTAAAAACTGGGAAGTAAATCTATGATAGGGCTGAAATAAACCAATTCTTTACAGAAATTAATTTATTAGTTCAGCGATTCATGAAATTCTCTACCTGATCCAAATTATTTTTTTATCTGGATAATTAGGAAATAGCGTGCTTATGTTACAACGAAGTACATGCCCACAATTCGACTCGTGGATTGAGAAAGCTTAGAGAAATATAGAATGCATAAGAGAGGAAGAGAGGAATACAATGTCCACTTTCACTATACCTTTATATTGGGATAAGTTAGCTAAATAAATAAAAACAGGGAGAAAAAGAATGAATGGAAGGAAATGAAAGGTAGAAATAGAATAGCAAAAGGTCAATATATATATTAGTCAGGCTCTTTATATTGGGATAAATTAGCTAAATAAATAAAAACAGGGAGAAAAAGAATGAATAGAAGGAAATGAAAGGTAGAAATAGAATAGCAAAAGGTCAATATATATATTAGTCAGGCTCTTTATATTGGGATAAGTAAACTCTAGAGAAATATATAAAGCAATGAGAAGAAGGAGGAAGAGAACGAGAGAAGAAAGAATAAAAGGTGAGAAGAGCGGAGAGAGAGTCATCTCTCCCACATACTATTTATTGTGATAAGAAATATATTTCTATAAACGATAAAATAATAGAATGGAGTGATGTGCGCATACAGAATTATCTGTTTTTCTTCTTGTGCTGGAATAAGAAATATTCCTTAACACCTCTTGCTTTCTTTAAATTATCACAGCACAAATCTGAATATGTATAAGGCAGGTATAAATATTTGAGATTTTACTTTGTGCATATTGGTGGTTATTGAACCCATTGCTTTTCAAGGCAACCTGTATATAAAGTTAAATAAATAAATAAATAAAATATATTGAATGTTTTCTAATATAATNAAATGATAATGTGGCCTAAGGGTCAATAATAATAAATTTAATTTATTACAATAAATAATTATACCTACTAATAGCAGATAATAATTAAATCTACTGCCTTACTAACTATGAGATAAATAAATAGAAACGTTAAATTGTTTACAATTAATTAAAAAAATACATATAAACAAATAAAAAGTGACTGCTTTACAAGGACAAGAGTTCGACAGCAGCCATTGTCTCTACAATGGGTCTCTACAGAGATCTGCAAGCTCTTTAATTCTCACAAATTCTGACCAGTTTGGTAACAATTGAATACTTCTGATCACTTCTAAAGAAACAATTGTGTGAGCAATATACTCACATATCAGACTACCAGTATTTAACGAACAAGTGCAGAGACAGATGCCCTTAAATCAAGCACCCCAACTCTTAGAAGGGAATATTTCGATATGATTCCAGATTTCGAAGGTACACACGAAACCCTGCATAGATTTCTAACTATTTCAGGAGTATTAGCAAATAGATTATACAGTAGACTTTGACGATTTCCAAAAAGAATCCTTATGAATTCAATTTTAGCTAAAATTAAAGGGAAAGCAATCGAGTACATTTCCAATCATTCTCAACCAATTGGATTCAATTAAAGGCAATCCTATTAAACTCAAACGAGACTGTTACATTCTCCAGTTACAAATATCTGAATTAAAACAAGGTCCCATCGAATCCCATTTTTACTATTATGAGCTTATAAGAACACTGCTCACACTACCGCTTGCATACGTACATCTCTAACTACGAAGGTTATTTTGCAGAACCGCCAATCAGATACTGCAGAAATATCGCCCTCAGAGTCTTACTAAAATATTTGAGGAAACCGGTAGGCTCAATATTTAAAACGATAAATCCCGACACTCATGAACGTTGAATGACTACCGATTCAGTAACAACAAATCCCCACTGGTACAACACCAGAGAAACCTAAGCAAAATTACACCAATAAGACCATTTCCACAAAATCCTCACTGATACAACATCAGAGAAACCTAGAGCAAATTACGCCATAAAGATTATTCAAGAAATAGAAACTTCTTAACCTTTATATATTAAAAACTTTTTACCCCAGTATTATGTCAACTCACGATTTATTTTAAGAACTAAAAAAGTTAAAGTAGAAACCATAATATAAACTATCTTTTAGCATAGAATTTAGCAAAATACTAAAATTTAAGGCTTCACTAACAATTAATTGTAAACTATAGATAAAAATATTTATAATTTTGAATTACCAATTTATTCAAAAGATATTAATAAAATGTATAATATGTTTCTTATACCTACATCTCACCAAAATCAGTACCTAACTATTATTCATAATTTTATTCCTGACGTAGCTTTTGAAGCAGATGGCTCAACGATAAAAATTATATAATAGTATTTTAAGGTCCTGAAGAGGCGTCTATGAACACGAAACTAGCTAGTATTTGTTATGTAGTTTTCATCTTTCGCCTTTTATTAGGAAGTAGAAAACAGAAGGCTATATCCTAAATAATATTGAATAGTGAAGTCTGATGGTCATTCTCAAATGATAGGTAATTTTGGCAACGCAACATACTATATATATTTCACTATAAATGTCTATGGTTCATTAGTAACTACTCCATTCTCAGCTTCCCTGATTAATTTCGAAAAGTTAGACAATACATTACAAATTTGCTATCGTAAAATCGGCAATCAGAGGATTGAAATCTACTGTTTTATTCGTAAAGTAGAAATTATGAAAGCTTGTTAAAATTTATTTGGCAATTTTAATATATGTTTTAATTGAATAGTTCAGTAAATAAATGGAAACCGAAATCTTTATAAGAAAAAACTTCTTAGGCAGTTAGTTGTTGAAGCACATTCTGGCTATAATTGATGATTGCGTTCGCGTAATATATTATCATAGCTTACTGACAATGATCAGATCCAGCATGTGTGTGTATATAAGTATGAGCGTAAGAGTTTCTTTTTTTTTTTTTATAACAGAAAAAGTCGTTTACTTTGTCTATTCCAAAAAATATACAAAACCAATGTAAAAAAAAAATCAACCTCATAGGCTAGAAATAAATGCTAAACTGAATATCCTGTATCGTTCCTCTAACTAAATAACTTTGGCAACGACACCTCCTTAAAGAACCGCATTCAATATGTGCAAGAGATTTCCTAGATATTAATGTAATTGAAATTTACTTCTGTAGTATTACAATCCCAGCAATCCCTAAATGAAAACATTTTGTTCAGTTAACCTTTAAATTTTGTCTATAAATTTTATCTATAATACATAATAATATAGTCTTTCACGCAATACGAAACTAAATAACCATGTATGAAAATACTCTCTTCCTAAAACTTTCCATTCTCTTTAGAAGTTTTAGAAGAAGCAAACTACACATTCTCTCATCCATCAGAATTGTTACTCAAACCTTTTACTAAAATGGTAGTTCTTCTTTTAGTATAATGTTTCTCTGCTGTAGCAAACATTACATTACCACGTGGGACAGGTAGGGGAAAGAGGGTTTCACTGTAATGAAACTTTTTTAAATTGTATTTTTTCGATCAACCTTGATCCAAGAGACTAGTATTTCTACTAATCTCTACGGTGAAAAACTCTTCATTTCAATTTATTAGTTTATATTACCTATACTTCGTTAAACGCATAAATATTTTGCATTCAATTACAGGGTAAAGCCCCCAGATCGAAAGTAGTAATCTACTATATAAAATCGATCAAAAATTGATTAAAGGAATATGTACTCCTTGAGCTCAATAAAACGTTAGGAACTTACGAAGTATAATCAGGTCTCAAAAGTTTCTAAAATAATTATTAAAAAAATTATAGGAATTATCCTTTCAAGGGTTCTGGAATTCAAATTTTATTCTTGTACACCCTCTGGGGTTTGTTCCAGCAAAATCGGATTATGCTGGCTGTTGCTGCTGAACAAGGCGGTTTTTTTTTTCTTGGACGCACCAGGTGGTACCGGTAAGACATTTTTGATATCGTTGATTCTTGCCAAAGTACGGTCGCAACAGAAAATCGCATTGGCAGTTGCATCGTCAGGCATTGCGGCTACTTTGCTAGATGGTGGGCGAACGGCACATTCAACATTCAAGCTGCCATTGGACATTCATAATAAACCAAATGCAATATGTAACATAAAAAAGATTAGTGGAATAGCTGCAGTGTTGCGGAAGAGTTCAATAATAATTTGGGATGAGTGCACAATGGCTCACAAATATTCACTCGAAGCATTGCATAGAACCCTACAAGATTTAAACGGCAATAATAAACTTTTCGGTGGTGCTATCTTACTTTTGTCTGGTGATTTCCGACAGACCTTACCGGTTATACCTCGCTCTACTTTCGCAGATGAGATTAATGCATGTTTGAAACAATCATTTTTATGGCGAAGTGTTGAAACTCTTCGATTGACCATAAACATGCGCGTACGATTGCAAAATGATCCATCAGCACAAATATTCTCCGAACAATTACTAGATATTGGGAACGGTAAAATAGAAATGCAACCAAATACGCAATGCATTAAACTGCCAGACAATTTCTGCACTGTTCTTCAGGAAAAAAATGAATTGATTCAGAGTATTTTTCCGGATATACAGAATAATTACTTGAATCATGACTGGCTCAGTCATCGGGCGATTTTGGCAGCCAAAAATGTTGATGTTGACGAAATTAACTTCCAGATACAACAGTTGTTACCAGGCGATCTGATGTCTTTTAAATCAATCGATACTGTTGTTGATGAAAATGAAAGTGTAAATTTTCCAGTTGAATTTTTAAACTCACTGGATATACCTGGAATGCCACCACATAATCTGCGATTAAAGATTGGTTCCCCTATTATTCTCCTACGTAATTTGAATCCACCTCAATTATGCAACGGTACGCGTTTGGTCATCAAAAAGATCACCGGAAATATTCTTGAAGCAACCATTTTAACTGGGAAGTTTAAAGGAAAAGTGGTCCTGTTGCCACGTATTCCAATGATACCGTCAGATTCTACCATACCCTTCAAAAGGCTACAGTTTCCAATTCGTTTAGCTTTTGCCATGTCTATAAATAAATCTCAAGGCCAAACAATGTCCATTTGTGGTTTAGATTTAGAAAATCCATGTTTTTCTCATGGACAACTATATGTTGCATGTTCACGTGTAGGGAAACCGTCGAATCTATTTGTATTAGCTAAAGACAGGTTAACTAAAAATATTGTGCACCGATTAGTGCTAAATTAAGTTGAAATTAAAAGTATGTATAATTCAATATAATAAATATTGTTGATAAAGATTTAAGACTATCTGCCCTACCTACCTTATTCATAAGTTTAAGTGTCACATGTTATTTACTAATAACTTTGTAATTTACTCATTTGTTACAAATTTTAATAACAATAATGATAAATTGTAAAATTAATTCCTTTGTATTGATTTTTGCTCAATATCCACTGTACGAAAATTTTAATCAATCGTGCTCAAAGTCCTAAAATATTGCATCATTGCTACGCTAAGGCGGTACAAGGTTCGCGGGGTCAGCTAGTCTTAATATATATAAATTACGTGTCACGTTGTTTGTCCGCGATGGACTCCTAAACTACTTAACCGATTTGAACCAAATTTGCACACCGTGGGCGGTTTGATCCAACTTGAAAGATAGGATAGCTTATATGATATTAACAGATGCCGATATCAGTTAAAAGATGGCGTTGCTAATTATTTGTCTATTTGTTAGCTCCAAATGATTTTAACAGATGCCGACATCTATTGACTGGATTGAGTAAACAATTAATAAATGGCGCTGCTATGTTTAACCTACAAACGTATTATATAAGCTACAATTTAATAGCATAACCACTACGTGTTGTTGGGACTAAAGTATAGGTTAAATTTATTTTGTAGTACACGAAATACAGTGAAATTCAATCGTTTTTACTTTTCCAATTTTTGGTATTAGCATAGACGGCTACGTGTTGCTTAGACTAAAGTGTAAATTAAATTTATATATATTGAAGATAATACAGTGAAATAATTCCTGCTTTTTTATTATTTGTGCTTCATTGTTCAAAAATATTTAATTGAAATATATACATGTAAGTATTATCCCATAGTTATAAAAGTTGATTAAAATTTGTATGAGATAATGGTACAAAGCTCCCCACGCTTTTTCAATAATTGTACAAATATTTTTTAAAATTATTTTGCACTTTTCAATTTAATGTGCTATAATAGCATATTTTTCAGCTTTTTTTTTTTAAATATTTGAACGTTTAAATTATTATTTTCAGTCCAATGCCACCGAAAAAATCTAACCTCAACAACGCGAGGAGCAGAGAGGCACGACGCAAACGTGTTGAAAGAGCTGATCAGTCGGCAGAACAAATCGCAACAAGAAATGCAGCTCAAAGAATCAGGACAACAGAGGGTCGTGCACAAGAATCTCAGGAACAGCGTGACGAACGTCTGCGACAGACAATTAGAAGAACAAGAGCGGCACGAGAACGAAACATAGTTACTGCACGAGTACAAGAACGACAGAGGCAGCAGACCAGCCGCTCATTAACACGTACATCATTTGTTCGTCTTGCTTTCGAATATGCACCAGATATTAACTACTCTGCGCATTCAAAAATTGCTATCGGTGCAATGGATAAAGTATGTCAATATTGTCAGGCATTGAAATTTCGGACTGAAACACCCGGCATGTGCTGCGCATCAGGAAAAGTTGTGTTGTCACCTCTACCCACTCCGCCGGAACCTTTATTATCCCTTCTTGCTGGCGATTCAGATGATTCAAAATTATTTTTGCGTAAGATACGCAAATTCAATTCTTGCTTCCAAATGACGTCATTTGGGGCAACTAAAATTTGCGATCTCGCATCCGATGGACGTAATTTTGAAACTACATTTAAAATACAAGGCCAGGTGTACCATAAAATCGGGTCATTAATGCCAATGCCTGATGATGATCCGAAATTTCTTCAAATTTATTTTATGGGCAATTGTGAAGAGCGCGTGACGACTTGGTGCCAGTATAATTTCATTGAACAAGGAGAGGAGAGAGCAATTTTGTTGTTGCTGGAAAATCTTTTAGAAGATCTGAATCAACTATTTCGATTGATTAAAAGAGTTTCGCCACGATTGCAAAATGACAACTATCAAATCGTCATAAAAGCCGACGAAGTACCATTAGGTGAACATGCTGTCAGATTCAACGCTCCAACTGTTGATGAGGTTGCTATTATTATGGTTGGTGATCCAGTTGACAACAGAGCTATAAAAATTACTCGGCGAGACAACACTATCAGTACGATTTCGGATTTACACCGTTCATATGACGCACTACAATATCCATTAATATTTTGGCAAGGACAAGATGAATATCACCTTAACATCAAACAATGTGATCCAAATACCGGTAAATTTGACAATTAACTATTTATTTTTCTACTGTATGTACGGATTTTAATTTCGTATTGCATTTATTTTTAAATTTTTTTCAGGTGCTTATGGAAATATGAAAGTTAGTTCAATGAACTACTACGCACACCGATTGATGGTTAGACTAAATCAGCACAACTATATTCTACGATATCGTCAGCTATTCCATCAATACATTGTTGATATGTTTGCTAAGGTTGAAAGCGAACGCTTGCGATTTATTCGATACAACCAGGCTAAATTACGATCGGGAGAATAAATTCACTTACGAGATGCTGTTGCTGGGAACATCGATGGAAATTTAAATGCCAATCCACGGAACATGCAGGAATACATACAAGATACGATGACTTACGTACGTTATTACGGTTGACCGGATTTGTTTATTACATTCACATGTAAACCGAATTGGAAAGAGATACAAACTTTACTATTACCAGGATAACAAGCAATTCATCGTCATGATATTACAGCGCGTGTGTTCAAACAAAAATTGAAATCCTTAATTGATTTGATTGTTAAATATTCAGTTTTTGGTATCACACGCTGTTGGCTGTATTCCATTGAGTGTCAAAAGCGAGGTTTGCCTCATGCCCACATTTAAATTTGGCTTCAAGATAAAATTCGTCTAGAAGAAATTGATCAAATAATTTCAGCCGAAATTCCAGACCCATTAATTGATCAAGAATTATTTGATATTGTTACCAAACACATGATCTATGGGCCTTGTGGTGCTTTCAACATGACGTCACCATGTATGGAAAATGGAAGATGTAAAAAAAATTTTCCAAAGCCGCATACCAATGACACTATCACGGATATTGACGGTTATCCAATGTATCGCCGCAGAAGTACTGCGAATGGTGGCCACACATTCACAATGCGATTGCCGAATTATCCAAATCAAGTAGAATTTGATAATCAGTGGGTGGTACCATACTCACCATTACTTTTAAAAACTTATGAAGCTCATATCAATGTTGAGCTTTGCAGTTCTGTAAAATCAATTAAGTACATTTGTAAGTATGTAAACAAAGGCAGTGATTTGGCCATATTTGAAGTACAAAACATAAATAAAAATGACGAAATAGCACGATACCAAATGGGCAGATACATTAGCAGTAATGAAGCTATTTGGCATATTCTTAGCTTTCCCATACACGAAAGAGATCCTTCTGTCCAGCATCTAGCAATACATCTTGAAAACGGTCAACGTGTATACTTCACTGAAGAAAATGTTCTTCAACGTGCACTTGAGGCTCCAAAAACGACACTAACTGAATTTTTTACATTGTGTCAAAAATCTGATATTTTTGGCCAGTTCGCAAAGACATTGATATATGCTGATGTTCCACGTTATTTTACATGGAACAAATCCAGTAAAAAATGGGAGCCACGGAAACAAGGAAAACCACATCCTTCCATTACAGGCATATTTAAAGCTAAGACATTGGGGCGACTTTACACGGTACATCCAAAGCAACGTGAGTGCTTCTATTTACGTTTGTTATTAGTGAATGTTCCCGGACCAACGTCTTTTGAATTTCTGCGAACAGTTAATGGTCGAGTATTCAATACATACCAAGACGCATGTCGTGAACTGCAATTGCTAGAAGACGATAACCATTGGGACTTAACGCTTGCTGATGCTGCGTTGACATCAACGCCCAATAACATTCGTCAGCTGTTTGCAATTATTTTGACGACATGTTATCCATCGCAAGCACAAACTTTGTGGGAAAAATATAAAAATTGTATGACCGAGGACATATTGCATCGAATAAGACAAACAGATCAATGCCGAAACATAGATTATACGCCAGAGATGTATAATGAAGCGTTAGTGTTGATCGAGGATTTATGTGTTTTAATTTCAAATTTACCACTTCATCATTATGGTATACCGTCACCTGATCGTCCAGCCACCGACTTAGTCAACACCGATTTACAACGAGAAAAACAATATGACCATGGTAATTTAGCAACAATTATCGTGAACTTACGAAGTATAATCAGGTCTCAAAAGTTTCTAAAATAATTATTAAAAAAATTATAGGAATTATCCTTTCAAGGGTTCTGGAATCCAAATTTTATTCTTGTACACCCTCTGGGGTTTAATCCAGCCAAATATATTTATAAATTATTCTAAAGAATAAATGGTGAGAGAAAATTTCATTTTTATTTATATAGATGTAAGGGTGGGTGGGGATGATTGAGCTGAGTGAAGGAAGCTATGAGAGCAAACAATAGGCGAGGCGCGGGAGTGTAAATGTACCTTTTCCTGTTTTTCCGAGCTGGGCCGACATAAATTGCCAGCCGCCCCGAGCTGGCTGTTTACCCCTTATCTAAATATTAATCCATCACCTGCCAGCGACATAAATCCTATTGTAATTTCACTTCAGCCCCCCACCACCACCCGCAAACCTCCTCTTTCCCCTTAGCTTCCCCCGCAAACCTCCCCCATAACGTGATATGGAGGGAAACGTAATTTTCAATGACAATCTTTGTGAGATGGACTTTTGTCAGGAAGAAGAGAAATTTTCTCCACTAGAGGAAAATGGAATACAGAGTAAATATTATGAAATCTATCCAATACAGGGTCGCAATATTTTTTCTGCTTGTAGAATTTGAGAAAATTATAAGAATCCAAGCCAGTTTTTCTTACCGATCACAGGAAAGTTTATTTAATGTTGCATGCCTACATTTGTACATACAATTTTATATGTATTTTCATGATCGTGTGGCAATTTACTCTGCCATAAGCACATACTTAGAATAAATGGAAAAGTGTAATTAATTTGTGAAATTAACCATTTTGTTGGGACAGTACTAGGTTTGCTGCGAAAAAAATAATTTACAGCAAGCAAAATACATAATTTTTGCGCTGTGGATGTGGAATATTGTGTTCACTTCATTGAAGCTTTCAACCGTATCGGCAATAAAGAAATGTATAATTGTTTTGTTTGTTTGTAGTTTTAAGGTACTCAACTACTATGTTCATCAGTACCTATCTTTTATTATTATGTCTCATATACTTATTATTATAATCCATATAACACCTAAATACACACATGCACGTATGTATTACGAAAGTTATTTTGTAATTCTAAGTTTTACTAATTTTACCTTTTTTTTTTGACATGTCTAGATGCATGGGGTCTAGTTTACTTGGGGATCTTTGGAGATAAGAGAAATAAAGAGCACATGCCACGACCCTCTTCCCGGGCAAGCTCTGCCACCCCCGGCCCCCCCTGGCCAGCTCTGCCTTAGGAGGCCCACATCTAGGTGGCTGGCTGTCTGGTTCGGGGTAGAGGGTGTGCTTGGTGGGGCTAGGAAAATCACAACCTCCAGGCTAACATGAGGTTGGGCTCGCAAGATCGCCAAGACCCACCGGATGTATAATTCAGGGAAAGATACATAAAACTATTCAAGGGTTAGCCGTGGCAGGGGACTGTCCATCCATTGTTTAATAACACTCCAGTTCTAGGCCATACTTCCTCTTCAGTATGGCTTCCTAGTAGCCCACTACAAATTTCCATGATATATGTTGGTAAGATTCTAATATTTCAATATATCAATAAATTTATATATACTGAAAGAAATAAGTATAACCATTTTGAAACAAAATTCTATGATTTAGAAAGAAAAATCTTCAAGAGTGTTAGTGGGTCCCGTGGTCCTGAAAACACCAGTTGTCCGTATTCCAAGATTTTTAAATTTTAAAATATTACTTTTTTTATATATGTTGGTGAAGTCGATTTTAAACTGCGTTCCATTATAATTACCAAATATAAGCAAATGTTATGATAGTAATGGAACTTATATTAAAAAAGATCATAGAGTCCAGTGGAGAAACCCAATTTTCTTGTTTGTTTTTTTGCGACCGTTATTGGTGAATGGCCAAGTTGATTGGGGTTGGCTCAAGTCCCTCCTTCAAGACACTGTAGACTTCAGAAATTCCTTAAAATTCCCTCAAGACCTTGACGATGCTGTACAATCCTTCACCGCTGCTATTCGACAGTCATGCTGGAAAGTATCCAAACCTACTTTCAAAAAACCTCTAAATCCCATTCCTTCAAACACCAAACCTCTTCCATCCATATACAGCCTCTTATACTATCCAAAAGACGAGCCAGAACCTAGAAAATATATCCTTTCTCGCTTGCCTAAACACAAGTCTCCCGGGGTTGATCTTATTACAGCCCAAATCTTAAACCACTTACCCAAAAAAGCTATAACTTTCATCACCTACCTCTACAATACCATAATCCGAACCACACACTTTCCTCTCCTGTAGAAGTTATCTACTGTAATCCTCTTCCCACAGTCTGGTAAACCCCCAAGTAATCCTTCTTTTTATCGCAAGCTTGATATAAGCTTGATTCCTCTATTTTCAAAAGTTCTTGAGAAGACCCTTCTTAAAAGGCTAATACCAATCCTAGACGATCACCAAATACTTCCAAAAAAACAGTTTGGTTTCCTAACATAACACTCCACGGTCCAACGGGTGTTTCGTGTTGTAGATTACATATCTTCCTCTTTTGAGAACAACTAGTATTGCGTTGGTTCCTTCCTCGATGAGTCACAAGCATTTGACAGGGCATAGCGGACTATTGTTCAAATTAAAATCCATCCTACCAAGCATCCTTTACCTTATCCTTCACTCTCACATAACCGATCGATTCTTCAGGCTCCGACAAGGATTAGATTACTCCGAATATTACCAAGTGGAGGCGGGAGTTCCCCAGGGTAGTGTGCTTGGGTTCATCCTTTACATCCTTTACACTGCCATATCGGCATCAATCCCTCTCATCCTAACACACACCTAGCAACCTTTGTGGAAGACCAAGCTTACCAGGAAAAATCTCCAACGGTATCTCATGGATACACAGCGATGGTGCAAGCGCTGGCGCATTAAGGTCAACGAAGGCAAATTTTGTCCTGTTACGTTCACACTATGGAAGAAACAACGCTGGGCAGAATTTACTTTAATGAACCTATCCTATCCCAACTTCTGACTGCGTCAGGTATCTGGGCTTTCATCTTGACTCTCGACTAACATGGAACACACACACAAAAATTTAGAGGAGATTTGGACAATTCTACAAGCTGTTAAACCGCAAATCAACTTTAACTGGGACTAACAAACGCATCCTTTATAATACGCTACTGAGACCTATTTGGACTACTAAACTATTCAACATTCAAAGAATAGTGTCCTTCAAATCCAAAATCCGAAGAATCATACCTAACCGCCAACTTCTTACTCCATAATGACCTTAAAATCCCTTTTGTAAACGACGTTTTAATAAATTCTACTCTGACCTTTCCATGCATCGTAATCCTTTAGCCCAAAAGTGTGCTTTTGTTCATCCTTTACACTGCCATATCGGCATCAATCCCTCTCATCCTAACACACACCTAGCAACATTTGTGGAAGACCAAGCAATCATGAATAGGAAATGGCCGCGTGACCTCCTCATTGCCAACACTTAATAATAATAATTCAAAAAATAAAAAACATAACAAACAATTGTAAATAGTTATTTAGGAGTACTGCCATTGGGCAGCTTCTCCAAGAAGCGAAGTACACGCTAATTTATATATATGTATTACTCACAATTTGCAAGATGCATGCTGTGCAGGATATAATTCATAAATAAAGTGTTTAAAAAAATTATTAATGTATAATTATGTCAATAATTATTAATCAGTTAACTAATTATTAATAATAATAAATAATGCCAATTTTCCTCTTTGGTTATGTAGTTTCATGATTATTATAAATTAAATACAATATTAACCAACATATTGAATATCAAATTATGATACTCTTAAAATAGGCCAATATTTTATTGGATATATGCAACTGGCAGTTAGTTATTACAACAGCATATTGGCACCGCAGTTTATCTTCTGTAGAATAATTTGCCAGATGAATAAAAGAAGAAAATATTAGAGTTAAATTTACGATTTATATAAATTCCTCCTACTCACAACAATTTTTTAAACAAACTTTCACTATGCTGCTAAGAAGAATTATTGCTTGTTTATTAGTATAAAATTTGGTATATGTAAATTGAAGGTAGAAGAGTAATTTGAATATAGAGTGGCAAGAGTTGGGGACATTACTGCCAGGGCACGTTTCTCGTATTATTTACTAGTGGCAAATCATTTGTATTCCTCCAGTGAATAATATCACATGGAGACACGTGTATCTGAACCGAAATACTCTACTTTCCAGATATCTAGTTTAGGGATTTCAGAGAAAATGTGAATATATATTCCATTACATATATGATAAATATAATATATACCTTTACGGTGTAGTTTGTAATTCTTCTGCTCTCAAGGCCGAATTTCTGACAAACCTCTCCTCATTAATATTATATTTTTATATACAATAACTACTTCGACTTGATTCAAATAACATTTCCGATATCTAAATATTTTTAAATTATTACTTTTCATTGACTATAATAATTTTTTTTTCCCTTATTAATGCATTATGATGGGAGGTAACTATTACCAGCAAGTTACATCCAGCAGAGGTAAAGGCAAGCGAAGAGGCGGACCCGTGACACCTCCAAAAGATGAGGAGACACCGGTAAGCGACCAGAACCCCCACAGAGGGTAATAATAATGCTCAGTCAAACTGCCCCAGCACGTCACGGGGGTAACCTCCCATCCCTCTACTAGCGCCCCCCCGCCATCCGATTCTGCGGAGCAGAACACCCATTCAGAAGAACGCACATCGTCAAGATTTGCCACTAACAACCCCTTTCAAGTTCTTCAGGACCTGCCGTCTCTCGAAATAATTCGACCTCCGTCTATATTTGTGAGGAATCTTGAAGACTTGAGGCTGGTGTGTTCCTAGCTAAACGAGAGAGTGTAGCCTGGCAGATATACGTGAATCAATAGACAACAAGACACGAAAATAATCCCTGACAGCCCAGTTACCTACCGAAAAATATTCATTACCTGAAGGAAACGACGCGCAGCACCAGACTTATCAGCTCAAAGAAGAGAGAGCTGTAAGAGAGATGATTCAACATCTACACCACACCACTTCGCTGTGGCATTTATCAAGGAGGACTTGTCAGGAATGCCACAAATGGGGTTATAACCCGATCCCAGAAAGGGGAGATCTCTGCCTCTAAACACCCCTGCCACTGTTCTTCGTGGACTCTGAGCCTACACCCAATATTCAAGACATCTATAACTTTACCTCGCTCTGCCACAGTAGAATAAGAGTTGAGAAACCTTAACCTCGTAAAGATATAAGTACAGTGCCACAAGTATGGGCACATGAAAGCTTACTGTGAACACACTCCACGTTGTGTCAAATGTGGAAGAGCTCACATCAGTGCAGATTGCCCAAAATCTTGAAACACCCCAGCTACCTGCGCACTGTGTAAACACAACCACACCGCCAACTACAAGGGCTGTCAAGTTTACAAGAGGCTGAAACTGCGGACCCTGCCTACTCGCCATCCACAGACTGCAACTCAAGTTCGCAAAGTAGAGCCTCCGCCATCTAGAGTTGTCGAGCCAGGACTGTCCTACACTCGAATGACACAATCAACCCAGCAACATTCCCGACAAGACGAGCCACAACCACAACCGCAACCCCCACCCAGGTGGGAGCGACCCACTATCCCAAACGACCCGACTCTGCCCTCATCAAATGATCTGCACTCCTTATTTCACTCCTTCTTCTCACAACATAACTCCCTCATCACACCACCTGGTCACCAAAATGACCCTACCAGCTCCCACACCATGATACCCCAATCCAAGAATTCCTTTTTATCCTCCTATGGAATGCTAACGGCATTCGGACGTTTACTGATGAACTTAAACTTGTGCTCGATAAAAGAAAACGTAGATGTAGTATTACTGACAGAAACACGACTAACTATACGAAATAATCTAAAAATTACTGGCTGCCACACTTATAGGACAGATCATCCTGACGGGCGAGCTCATGGTGGACCTGAACTTATTATCAAAAAATCCTATACCCATCATATTTTACCCTCCACTCCCACAGAGTCCTTTCAATTACTGTATTTTTCTATTTTCTACAACCAATGTATGTGTATTGTCCTCCAAATAAGCCAATCACTACACCAGAATTTTTCATCTACCTCAAAGACCTTGGTCCCCATTTCCTTGCTGGTGGAGACTATAATACTAAACACTTGCAATGGGGATCGAGAACGACCAACTCCCGTGGCCGTGCTCTGTACATTGCGATATCATCCCAAAACCTCTGCACAATTAGTCCTTCCTCTCCCACTTATAGGCCATCAGACGTAAACCGCCTTCCTAATATCCTAGACTTCATTATTTGCAAAAACCTTACTCCTCTTCATCATTCCGTTTCGAACCTAAACGAGCTCTCCCGCCCTCATTAATGGACCGGTCGACTGCGCCTTGTTTAGAACTCTCATAGAAGAGTCACTTAACCTCGGAATATCTCTTAGAACCTCAGATGATCTAGATGACGCTGTACATTCCTTTACCAAAAACGTTTAGTAGTGCATGTATATGGCTTATCACAAAAATAAATTTACCAAATTCTCTTCTGAGTCCCAAAAAATACTCCCAGATTGAAATAGCGAAACGCTCATGATAGCGAAACACCGCTCAAGAGCATTGTTCCAAAAATATTTGTTTGGATACTTGGATGGGTAGGGACAATATTCCTTTACCACATTCAAATTCCGTCAAGATCCCCATTGTAAGAATGTCTTGACCTACATTTATAATTTCATGTACAAAATATCTCCTCTGGAAATATTCTGACATAATACTATTTTCCAAACCAGGAAAATCGCCACAAAACCCCTCATCCTATCGTCTTATAGGATCCTCCCTAACCTTTCAAAAGTTCTCGAAAAAATACTGTTAAAATGAATGATGCCTTCCATTTAACCCTTCAAATCCTCCCAAATCATCAGTTCCGCTTCCAAAGTAAGCATTCTACTGTCCAGCAAGTGTTTCACGTCGTAAACTACATTTCCCCTTCCCTTGATAGAATTTCTTCTGTTTAAACTGAAATCCATACTTTCTAGTAACAGTTACCTTATCCTTAAGTCTTAGTAATCCAACCGTTTCTTTAGGGTTCGGCAAGGATTAGATTACTCCGATTGCTACCAAGTGGAAGCAGGAGTTCCTCAATGTAGTGTGCTTGGACCTATCCTATTTATCCTGTACACCGCTGACATCCCTACCCATTTAAGTACCCTTTTAGCTCTATTTGCGGACGACAAAGCTATTCTATCCTCCCATCCCGATTCTAAAACTGCTTCTAAAAACCTACAAGATCACATTTAAAAAAATCAAACGATGTTTTGGCAAATGGAGAATAACAATCAATAAAGAAAAATGCGTTCAAGTTAATTTTCAACTGCGGAAAAAAGACTTTCCTGAAATTGTGAAATTTAACATTCCTTTACCACATTCAAATTCCGTTGGTTACCTTGGGTTCCATCTTGACTCACGACTTACATGGGGCGAACATACTAAAATTAAAAGACAAGAACTTAATCGGCGATATGGACTTCTATACGGACTCATGAATAAGAACTCCAATCTTACGATAGAAAACAAAATGTCGCTCTACAAAACTTTATTACGACCAATCTGAACTGGGTGCCGCCAAGCCTTCCAACATCCAAGGAATCCAGTCATTTCAATCCAAAACCGTGAGAATAATTGTTAATGCTCAATATTATGTAACCAATTTATCCATTCACCACGATCTTAATATCCCTTCTGTTCAAGACCTAATTTCTTCCCGCTTCAGCTTTTTCCACAGAAAACTACCATTCCATCCTAATCTACTAGCACAGATCCCTGTCTTCCAACTCCAACCACTACAACCATCCCCGTCGACACAAACAAAGATCGCCCTGTGATCTCCTAAAGACATAGTTTGTAAATAATTTGAGAGTGGTTTCATTGGTCACCTTCTCTCCTCATGTGTTTGACATTGAATGTGATTTTTACTTTTCATTGTAATCGAACTACAAAATGTTTTTATTTAACAGAATGTAATAAATAAATAAGAGTTTTAAAAAAAAAGAGTTTTATATAATTATTCATACTTTGAAAGATCGAGATAAATCTCGTGTTCTTCCATAGAGGACTGTAAATCTCCTGTCTAATGAG
This sequence comes from Oncopeltus fasciatus, assembly GCA_000696205.2. Lineage (NCBI taxonomy): Eukaryota > Metazoa > Arthropoda > Insecta > Hemiptera > Lygaeidae > Oncopeltus > Oncopeltus fasciatus. Next base: position 71,397 of record KZ808804.1, read on the forward strand.
TTGGACGTGAAGTATTTTATTTTGGACGACTATTAAGAAGGTTCTATTGGCGTAGAAATACTCATCCATCCAAAAGGAGATTGTCTATTCTCTGGTGCCAGCAACTGACGCCTGCCAACTAGGCTCACTCTACACTAACAGATGACAAACGATTAGCGCGTCTTAATTAGGCTCATAAGAGAAGTTAGCTTTCGCTATGCCCAGGCCCAGAGACGGATCGGGATATTTCAGCGCAGGGGTAATTAGCCCCAGACAGCAGGGAACCAGCCTCTACAAATCATATCTGCATTCCTCACTCCTAACCCACCTCACTGCTTCACTTTGAAATTCACCATAAGTAGGGAGACTCACAGCAAGTACAAATCCTCAACTTCTTCCTAGCTTTTTAGGAAAAGGGAAAAGTAAAAAAAAAAAAATACTACATATTTTTATTGGCCAACTAATTTCAAGAGTAAGAGAGAGAGTAGACAGTGCTATCTTCAATATACTATACGGTTTTTTAAACACTGGGATTTAAAAAAAAGTTTATTCTTACAGGATATCTGTTGAAATAAAGATCTGTAATATTTAGGGTTGAATTTTATATCTATAATATAGTTTACACGCATGGGCAAAAATTGTACTCAAACACATACATATTACTCATAATATATGTGAGTACTCACTCAGCTTGCGTAAGCTTGATTCTTCTCAGAGCTATACATATAGCATTTGCACTATATTCGAGAGATATCTATGAGTGAATGCCCCAAGAGGAGAAGCATGAGGAGTAATTACCCCTTCCTGAAACACTCCGAACTCAGCTAGCGTAAGCTTGATTCTTCTCAGAGCTATAGGTACATAAAGCATTTGCTCTATATTCGAGAGATATCTATAAGCGTATGCCCCATAAGGTAAAGCTCGAGAAGTAATTACCCCTTCCTGAAACACTCCGAACTCAGCTTGCGTAAGCTTGATTCTTCTCAGAGCTATACATAAAGCATTTGCACTATATTTGAGAGATATCTATAAGCGTATGCCCCATAAGGTGCAGCTCGAGGAGTAATTACCCCTTCCTGAAACACTCCGAACTCAGCTTGCGTACCTAAGCTTGATTCTTCTCAGAGCTATACATTAAGCATTTGCTTTATATTCGAGAGATATCTATAAGTGAATGCCTCAAGAGGAGAAGCATGAGGAGTAATTACCTCTTCCTGAAACACTCCGAACTCAGCTTGCGTAAGCTCGATTCTTCTCAGAGCTATACATAAAGCATTTGCTCTATATTCGAGAGATATCTATAAGTGAATGCCCCATGAGGAGGAGCATGAGGAGTAATTATCCTTTCCTTAGTGAGTCCTCACTTAGCTGTCGCTGGGTTATTCCCTCAGAGCCCTAACCCTAACCCAGGAGTGTGACTGAGTACTTGTCTATGGTGTGTTAGAGCGAGAGGAGTATGAAACTAGAAGAAGTAAGATATAATCCATTTACCCATAAGCTTCAGGGGTAAAACCCGGCGGGGCGGTGTAATCCTTCTCTTGGGGGTTGAACTTAAGTCGGAGTATTTACTGCTGCTTTCGCCGCAATATCTTACCTCTCTCACAAGCTCCCACCTGTCTTTTACTCCTAGCACTTTTACTTACAACTCAAAATAATCTAGACAAATATTAATTCTAACATAGTTATTTTGTGTGTGTGTGTGTGTGTGTGTGTGTGTGTGTATATCTTTACTTGTGTATTTATATGGATAAATAAAAGAAAATTTTTCAACGATATTAAATTAAGTAGAATGTAGAATGTCCTTATTCTAGGAATTGTATAATTTTTCCAAAACTAAGTGCGTTAAAACGGCATTTTAATGATGATTAGACCCTCGTTTCTGGAGTTTCATATAATGCATCTATTTTTGCACTTCAATTGCAAGGAAATGAGGCGTTACCTAAACTAAGCGATGCCTCTCAGTAATTACACTCAGTGATTCTCGTGAGCAATACTTGGCAGGAAATTTTGAGGCTGATCGGGTTGGATAGTAAGTTGGAGGAAGATGCTGACATCTAGTTGTACTCTCCAGTTGAAGCCCTTCAGATGCAGGACTATTTGGAGGGGTTCCCACCGTTATCATCAGCCCTATCTGATTGATGGATTTTTAATACCTAGGGACCTACTGAGCCATTTGTTAGGGTGCTCAAATATACTCGAGGCTCCTACGGATATTTCATAACATTAATATGGTAGTATGTAAATGTCAGCTCCCCGTAGTTTACTTTAAGTAATTTTGAAGATTTGCATTGTTTCTTTCTCTCATACAAAGGAAGTAACAAGTCACCGTGCAGAACAAGAGAAATACTCATACTGACTTACCTAGCTCATCTGTTGTCACTTTTAATTTACATTTTTGCAACCGTTATCTTGTTTAGTAAATGTTATTTTTATTAGTTCTGATAGTAACACTTTGCAGAGACAAAAATAAAAATAAAAATGCATAAATACTAATAATAGTATTATAACACTCTACGGATCCCCTGAGTTATCCAGGCACACCAATATAATACGAACGTTTTGCCTTTATATTAATTTTTAAATTTATCTTAAAATAATTGCCTAAAAGCCTGAATATATCTGGTAATAAAGCTTGATGTGAGTTGTATGATACATCTCTCCAGTCAAGCTACAAACATACGTCGACAGGGTCAAGCCCCCTCATTTAAAAAGATTAAGACATGGTCATGTCATCATTCAGCCTTTTTTNACAGGTGCCCACCCCATTTTAAACACCCATGGCTCAGGACAAGCTTCCATTTATAAAAAAAAGATTGACCTGGGCGGGATTTGAACCCGCGGCGTCAGGATTACGAGACCCGTACGGATCCCCTGAGCTAGCCTGGCGCCCCTTCATTCAGCCTTGTAATAACATATAAGCTATAACTTTATATAAGCATTTTTTTGTAAAAAGAAAAGGAACAATAATTATTCCCATGATTAGGTTCATTTTACTTAATTTTATGTATTTTAATCATTTGTTGTATTTTTCATTTTGAAAAAAAATAGAATCATAGTGTGATGATCTGAAAATCTATATCGGCTTCTTATTCCCTGAGAAACTAATCTTTCAAACAAAGACTACATTTATTTATCAAATCAAATTACCCACAATTTTAAGTTTCCCAGATAGAGCTTGTTTTACTGAGTATTGCAACCCTTTCCTAGAACCTCCTTACCAATGCTTGAATATTTTGTATATTTAAGAAACCAATATAACTTGTTCAAAACTAATATTCGATTCTAAGATGATTTTAGTTGGGATTCGGTCGAGGTAGATCCAAAAAAACACAAATAAAAAAATGTATTTTTTTAATGAAGGATTATCTGCCAACGTTTCGGCTTACATTGTAAGCCATCTTCAGGGCTATCATGAAGATGAGAGAGGACGTCTTATCCCTAGGTTCACATTTCCATTTTTTTCTAATATTCGATTATGTTCAGAAATAAAACTTGCAGGGCAAGGAGAAATAAAACAGTTTTTCATAATATACGATGCCTATATTATTAGTTTTATTGTCACATTTATTGTTCGCCCTTTTATAAAAAGAGTTAAAAAAATCGTAAAGTGATCTTTCCAAAACAATCGGGTTCATGTTGGCAAAATGAATAATATTGGATTAGTTAAATTAATATACTTCATAGGAAATTGTCGACGTATTGGTTAATTTGAACATTTTGCAAAAAGTTTTTTAAGTGACAATTATTTCAAATATATTTTTAGCAGAATTATTGTAGAGTAAGCAAGCAATTAATGTTTTAAGTATTTGTCAATATTTAATTTAGTACTTTTTATTAACTAATATTTTATTAGCTCATTTCTTTAAATATTTTTCAATAATCAAATTTATTTAGACATCATTAAGTAGTCCGATTACAGATACAATATTTAGACAGTAAACGAACCACAATAGTTATATTTAATAGAGTAAGAATTTTTTTCAGATATTAAATCTGTTTAATATATTCAAAGCGTAATATAATTTTGTTACTTAATGCTAAGATTTTATTTTTTCATTATATTTTACACCACCGCCCTCTTGACTTGTCGAGCCAGGTATGTCCTACACTCAGATCAAGATGCGAACTCAGGATCAACGCAGAGGAGACAAGCCACAAGCACAACGCCAACCACCTCCCAGGAGTGTGGGACAACGTCTCGACTCCACCTTCATCAAATGATCTTCACACCACTCTTAAATTTTCTGGCCTCTTTGGTCACCACTATGTAATTTGTAATTATGATCTGTTCATACGTTGTCATGAGTTCACCAGAGGTTGATGTGAACTCATGACAACATATAAACAGATCAAAATTATAAATTACAAATTTTCATAGGTATGTTAGAATTTATTTTTTTATTATGGTTTTAGCTAATAATTAATAAGACATCAACTATTTTATAATAATCTGCAGCGTTTTTCTAGCTATTTATTGGGCTGTAGGCCTCTTGATCATCATTGCATGATAAAGCCATTTATTATGTTGTTTTTTTTATAAAGTCACCAATTTTTTACTTCTAAAGAATGACGAATAACATAATGCTAAATTATTTGGAAAAAAAAAAAACATTATAAACTTATAATTTATTGTTCGAAAAGGGGACGAAATATTTAGTAATGACGTAAATGGCTTGGTTTCCTTGAAACCAAAATGTGATAAAATCTAATCTGAAAGCCCTTGCTACAATTGGAAATTGGCTACAATTTGCTTTACCAATGTATAAGACTTTCTCTCTTTCCTTCTCTCTATTTTTCTCTCTTTCTCTTTTTTTAGCACTGAAGAAGACCTCAAATTCAGACTGAAACTGCGGCTTTAGATAGTGTCAGCTAAAAAAATGAATTGTTTTTATTTTTCATCATCAATCAAACCCCATTTCCTATTTAATAATTAACAAACTATTATCTTCTGGGGCTACTCTGCCATGAATTTATTGTAGGTGTCTCTTCAATCTATATAAACTTCTCTAAATTTGAAAACGTGTAGGTCGTATATGTAGAAAAATACAATTTACGTACTTTTGTGTACATGTTTCCATATAAAATATAATTCTTCAATCCTAACTTATTCACTAGAAGAAATATGAAGTTTTCTTTGGAAGAACTTGTAAAGGGAAGAAAACTTGTAGAAGAAAAGATACTTGCCAGATTTTTATTGCATTTTCTAACGAGTTTCGTAGAAGCTTATTTAATTTAAAATTTAAAATTTAATAAAAATAAGTATTTCAAGTCTTTGAAAAAAGACTTGTAAACCTGATGAAAAAGGAGAGAAAAAAGAAATAATATTTTACAGCTTAAAACTTTTTTAATAATACGTTACGTCTCTCCTGAAGAGATTTGCCAAATTAGTTTTCTCTGCTTTCTTATCTTTTAACACTTTACTCCACCAATATTTTGGTAAGATCGTCATCAGAAGAAACAGTATAAGAAGACTCTTGTGAGTCGTTAGTGAAATTTCCGAAAGCTCATTACTGTTTTGAAAGGGAAATACATGTGAAACAATGTATCTGAAAAACCCTTTATTTTCCTTAG
>KZ808804.1:89051-113036 GCA_000696205.2 Oncopeltus fasciatus
TAAATTAATTATTATTAGTTTAACTAATTAATTTTATCTAAATTCATCCATTTATTATATCTATATTTACGTATGATGATGTTGATAAAATAAATAAAATAAAGTCTACTACATCCCCGATGATGGACTTCGTTTTTAATCTTTACTTGTCTAAGTCTTTACTTGTCTAATGAAGGAAGAGCAGATTAAAAACGAAGTCCATCATCGGGGATGTAGTAGATTTGGATGAAAACACGTTTTCCTGGTTTCTGATAGCATAAAATCTCTTCAGCAACCCTCCGAGACTACAGGTGCAAACAGCTATTCAAATTCTTCTTATATTTTTTTTTCTAAATGAACTATATGCTTCGATCTTGATTGTAAATATATAAACATAATTTTAAAGAATAATGCTATTTATATCATGTTACAATATCATTTTGTTATAATATAATAAATTATGCAACAATTATAACTAACTCGTCCCTTTACTATGATGGACAACAACCATTCAGTTGTTCAATCAAAGTTATTATTGGCTAAAAAGTTTATCATCCACAAAAAAAAAAAATATGCGATATCAACTTGTTTTTTATCTAAGCTTTAAAAATGTCAAATATACTGCAGTTCTTGGGCAAATGTTCTTTTTTTGTAAAACATGAGATATTGAGAAATTTAAATTAATTATATGCAAAGGAATAGAATAAAACATCTAACTGTCCCAGCCAGGGCTCGAACCTGGATCTCCTGCTATTTGGGCAAGCGCGTTATCCACTGACGCCACCGCGACAGCCAGATAAGTTATTAAATTCCCAGCAATGTCGCGATTCTAACCTCCGAGAAAGACGAATATTTCGTCTTATGCTCGAAGGAGCTGATATTGTCAAGCTATTTAAGCGACTCTCGTTATTTACTTTAATTTTAAATTTTATACATTTTTTTTATTTTGTGGTATTTTATCCCACGTAAATTTTTAACGATTAATTGTAAGGGAATAGAATAAAAATTAAGTTCATTAAATTAATTCTGTAGTTAAGGATAGCGATAAATAAAGTTTAGCAACAAAATCAAAATCAGTTTTTTATTTACTTATGATCTACTATGTCTATTTAGCCATAAATAAGCATAATAATAACGAAAATGTTAATACAAAGATGTTTGTATTTTAAAGATACACAAGTTAATTCTTCTGCATTCACCATGAATCTGGTCAGTTGGTATATACGTATCCGACGTTTGATGTGAAGGCTCTAGAGGTCACAGTGAAATTTTAAATAAAACATACTTAGGTTGTGGTGAATTGCTCTGTAATTTTAGTGTAAAATATGAGCAAAAATATGGGATATTTGCGAAGATTTTTATTCTCGGTTATCAATCATTCATGGATTATGTATCAGTTTTATTATTTCAAACACATTTAAATAACTTTAAAACAAAAGGGAGAGGAGTTTAGTATAGCTAAAAAAAATTATATAGTCCCTCACTAGCACTTGCTTATAATCGCGCGCGCTCACAAGACACACACACACTCATCACGGGTACCTTATAGCTTTTGGAGAAGTTGTACTTCACTGTGTCTTATTAATCTTCATACCTCTGGGTTCTATGTCTATTTTTTTTTTTTTTTTTTTTTTTAATGATTTCTTCTAATATGTCAGAAATTATAATTGAAGAATTTTCAATAATCACCCATCCACGATTTTGTCAAGCTACATTCTCTTATTCCTACTAAATTGAGAAACAGCCAGTAACTTTATGTAAGAAATAAAGTTAAGTAGTAAATAGTGTTGACTACTAATCTATTTCGCTTCTTACGTACTCATCTTTTTTTTCTTATAATCTAGCTTTTAATTTTGTTTTCATCTCATTTAATATACGGTTGGCTTTATACACCAGGGGCTTAATAACCTAGGAGTAGTTCGCCTAACAAACGCACATCCATCTATCTTTATACACCAGCTATACAGAGCTCTTTAACCGGCTAATGTGTGTGTTAGTGCATTGAGGGAAGCGTCTATTCCGTTTACCTTGTAGGATTTCTTATTTTATGTAGGGGTTTATTCCCTTAGATGATTTGCCTCCAGTAGAATGACGGATCTCTTCAATCCAATGGAGACGGTAATAGTTTTTCAAAGATCCGAGCAAATCTCAGCACTTACAGTATCTATACAGGAAGGAGTAATACTCGGATCACCCTCTGAGGCACTAGACCGTAGCCGTCGAAAAAAAAAAAGAAAAAATATCGGAGGAAGCCGAAATTACCAAGAAAGGGCCTTAAGAATGCAAGTCATGCTTAATTGCACTACATACACCTCATAAATCAATATATATTTATAATTGATATATTTATCGAATATTTGATTGGTATACTTAATTTGTAGTTTTGAAACTCTACATATACATCAGTATAACGAAAATATGTGATGTGAATTAAATATTTTTTAATTCACACCTTATCAGTGTAAAGTAGAAATTTCAATAAAAAATTTTGATTTCATATCTAAATGCAATATTTGATATTTTAAAGCTTGGAAAGAAGACATAAAATTACATAAAAGTCTCAATTATGGTAGTTTTTTTTTTTTTTTTTGGATGGGGTCGTTTGAATTTTGTGAGAAACGGCATCTCCTATTGTATTTACACTCCTTAATTTTGTTATGTGTGTGTTTGTGTGTGTGTACTATCATAAATTTCCCATGTTTCATTAAAGAAAGGTGGTGATAAAATAATTAATTGTTCTGGTAGAAGGAAAAGACAGACAATGAATGCTGAGGTAAGATAGCAAGGATACAAAGGTTAGTCCTAGATTTTAAGGCTGGTAGAAAATATCCCAATTAATTTATGTTGTTTTTTTTAAATATGATAGAACATAGAAGTAAGAAAATAAATTTTCCACCCATTATTATGAATATTATTAATTAGTATAAATTTTACTATTACACTAATAATTTTTTTAATAAAAAAACTTTATTAGTGATTTCATTCTACACATTTTGTGCACCGTGTAATGTGCTGGTTAACAGTAATCACACTAATAACAGCGAAAATATTGTCGATTATTTAATTTGGTCTCCTACTCATAAGCATTATTAAATTCGTTTAAAATTAATAAATTTATTCATCAGTATTTGGAATAGACAACCTAAATACTGAATTTGTTCTTTATATTAAAAAAAAAACAAAAAACAGAGGCCTTAAATGATTTGCTAAATAGGCTTTACTTAACCTCACTGCAAGTTTTTATCGCCACATTTGGTATTTCACATTTTCTCTGAAAAACCGTTATTTTTGGATACTTCAATTAGGGTTTTATATATTATATATAATTAGTTGACGAATGACTTTTGCAGTTTAATATCCGGGATTTTTGCGTACATTGAAATTATCCCAAAACAAAAACATGGGTGGATGAAGTAGCCCATTCTTGTCGCGTCAACACAGCTTAATGAACGTTTTAAGAGTATTTCTGCGAAGAGAAGAAGATAGGAGTTATCAGGCGGGTTATCAATCTGGTGGGTGTGTCCGGACAGGGGCTAGTTGTGATAAATGAATGGCAGCCATCTTTGGGGGGTAATTTCCCTACCCTTATACCTGCCGCATTAGTACCCCCAACTTAGTCGCTTTATCATGCTTTAGAATTAACGCGAGGCCCCCCTAAGAAAACTTACACCTCTACCTCGCTCACAGTGAAGCAGTTACCTCAGCATTGTCGAAAATATCTTCATTGCTCTGCCTAAAGATGACTTTATAAGGATTCTTCTAAGGAACTGTTTTCGAAAAATAAAATACCGAGTTGTTTAGTGTGGGTCTGCTATCAAAATTAGTGTATATAAATTAAAAGAAAACATAAAGTAGAATAATATAATCTGATAAAACGGAAATGAATTACTGATATGAATTATTAATTGGTATTTTTTGAAAATAATATGAGTCCATACATATGCTTATAACACTGCCTGTGTGACCGGGGAACTTTGTGCACGGATCCATGAACAAGAATCAAGAAGTAAAGTTTCTTGAAAAACTTAGAAGTTGACGGAGCTGGTGGTGTCCTGTCACATAGCTGAGTGATGTCCAGTACCTTCGGGTAGCATCGGGATCCAGACTCGGGATGTGTGCTCTAATAGGCTCCCTCACACTTAACTCCATAGGAAGTACAGGCGATAATACGAACGCAGTGTATGTCGATTGCTTCACTCCCATGTACTCCGCCTCCTGTATTGCTTATTAATTTCAGCTGATAATATTATTGTGACAGTCACAGTTGTACGATATGCTGCTATAACCTTAGTTGGTTAATAGCTGACCACAAATTCCTCTGAAGAAGTTGTCAGATTAATTTAAATAAATTTAATTTCAAATGAGCCATGAATATGTTTGTTGTTATTTCATTTCATTTAGGGCTTATGTTTTTGTTTTGAAATACACGTTAAAAACTTATTAGACTTAATCGCAGGATAATTATGTAAATTTACAAGTATTATCTCTTTTAAGTCAAATGTAGTGCATGTTCATCGGGAAAAGAGAAAATGTTTTTTCATCAAAGGGTTTTTGACTTTCAAACAGGCAAAATGTGTTAAGTTCAGTAATAATAAGCATAATTTAAACATTGAACAGATCATTTAATGCTTGTCGAAACTCAATGCCTTAAAAACAGAACGAAAGCCTTCATGTAAAACACTGATTTGTAATTTTTTTTTTTTTTTGTGGTATATAATCCCACGTAAATTTTACGAATTTTTAGTGCAAGGGAACAGAATAAAAAATCTAACTGTCTCAGCATCTAACTCGAACCTGGATCTCCTGCTCTGGAGATCTAACTGTCCTGGCTGGGATTTTTTATTCCGTTCCGTTGCACTAAAAATTAGAACTGATTTGTTTCTAGGCTCCACGGATCCACGTCTAATACAGTCTGGAAAAAGAATACAACTACAAGTATCTAACCAAATTTCTCGCTACACTATATACACAATATACGTACTTCCAACTTGCTATAATTACAGTGACATCTACAAGTCCACTAAATTGAAGATTCAGTTTCTCCCTATTCCATATGCCACTCAATGTATTTATGGGATAATAAATACATTTCTCGCGTTTCAACAGTGAGCGAGCTATATTTCCTATACGTGTAAATTTATAATTTTTTTTTCTGAAGGAATTTATGAGCGTATTTCCTAACAGTGAGCGTATTTTCCATACGAATAAATTGAAAATTGATTCACATTCTTATCAATTATTTGAGTGCTTCCCTGGCTTTTCTATTTCTCTGGAGGATATTTTGAATCAAAACGCCTTTTTTTACATGAATTTTTTATACTGCAACTTCATTTTGAATTGCATTCAAAAGCTTGAAGTATATTTGTGTTTCAAAAGCTTTTAAAAACCACTGTAAAAATAAAGTTTGTCCCTCCTTGTAATGAAATGTAGTTCTATGATGATTAATTAACGAAATCCGAACAAAAGTAGCTACTTTTTGAATAGCTATTCAGGTTATTTTATGTCAAAGTTTTCCTCGTTCGATTTTTTCTCTATCACGACCAATTGAATATTTAAAACGCTATTTTTTTTTTTTTTTTTTGGGCAAATCAACCACTAGGGTCATTATTGCCTCAATGCCGGTGAGAAATGGCTATTTCTTCACCGTAATGGAGGGAAGGGGACGGCAGAAGAGCAGAAGGAGAACCCAAAGAGGGGCAACCCCAAGAGCACCGGCACCGGCAGCGGCACCACTCTGATATCTCTCCCGTGGTCATTATTGCAGGCTTTTGTGCATGCTCTCGGAGGAAGGCTTGATTGTGGAGTGCGCATGTGCCTGCTCCATCCGCACTCCACCAAGCCTTGGACCTAAACATAGTCCAGAGTTCCAGAAGTGGCGCCAACCAGCATTTAAAACGCTAGTTAGTAAACTTTATAAGTGATATGATCAATATTCTTTATGAATATAGATCTATGTATTTATATTTAAAGGATGCAAAATAAATTGACAATAAAATAAATTAACTTTAATAAGCTCTTTGAAACTCTTGAAAAGATGGATCAATCTTGAAAAGATTGATAAAACAAACTGTCTACTCATGAGGTTTATTGTAGCTGGAACGAAGAAAATATACTCGTTAAGGTATACTAGATTTTCCCAGTTAAGCTTGTAAAAAAATTAATGTTTAGTTAAATTTAAATAAACTTCCAACACTGTTGAGGGTAGTTTAAGCCTGATATTCAGGCTTTCTTTCGGGATGAGTGATAATAAGAATTGAAAAAAAACAACAATAAAACAAACAATTTTGATTAATGGATGTTTATAATTAGGGGTCAACCTCTAAAATACACAATAACAGAGTAAAATTAGGGAGAATATCTCCATAGGGGATTAAGATTTATTTAAATTAAATATTATAGGTGTCAAATTCAATGTTAATACACATTGTAAGGCATGGTGGGTGGTGGGAGGGGGATATGCCCTCCTCACAGGTGTAGGTAGGTTACTAGGAAATTCTCTGGGTGATAGGAGTCATATAAAATGATAGAGGTATGCAAAGAAACTAATTAAAAAAAAAAAAAAAGGTTATCACTTGACCCTAGACACCTAGAATATCGGCTAGATTTCGTTAAAATTAGATTAGTTAAATATCTTTATCCCCGTAGAGTTAACCCCCCCACCCCACCCCTATCAATCAAATTTCAAAATATAATGCCCAAATCCTCTCATAATAATAGAGGATTTGGGCATTATATTTTGAGTTTTGGCCCCAAGAATATTGCCTGAATTTTATGGAATGAACATACTAAAATCAAACGACAAGAACTCAACAGACGCCATGGACTCTTTTACAGCCTTATAAATAGGCGCTCACAGCTCACATTAGAAAACAAACTGACCATCTATAAGACCATAATACAACCAATCTGGCCCTACGGTGCAGAACTGTACGACTTTAATATTCCTTTCGTCCAAAATTTTATCCCCACTCGCTTGAAGTAAACTACAATTTCATTCTAATCCACATGCCCAATCCCTGTGGTAGGACTCCAATCATTACAATTGCCCACCGGCGACTAAAATGGAGATGGCCTCGCGACCTCCTGGGCATTAATGCCTTAACTTAATAGGAGTGGGGTTGATTAGCCCCTTCTTACTTTACAGGGAAGCTCATTTATTTATTGTATTGTTGTTTTCAATTTGTTTTAATATTTTTTTTATTGTATATATTTCTATCTCATCAAATTACAAGATGTTAACTAACAGACTGTAAGGAATAAAGATTTATTTATTGATACAAGAAATATATATTCAAAAGTATATGTTATGTATTTCCGCATTACTTTTAATGCCGTATACTATAAATTAGATAAATTATTTATAAAGATTTATTATATTTAATCTGGCTATTCTAGATTCTTGTAAAGGGTTCTTGAATTGCAAAATTATTTTTGTGGATTTATAAAACTACAATTATCTTTTAACATTTGCTTTAAAAGTCTAACAGCTAAAAAAGATTTTTGCTCTGAACCAGTATTTGCCTTTTTTGCCATGCTCTCAGTGTATGGGAATTATTATTTTCTGTGTTCATATGAAATTCAAAATATAAATAACCTTCGACAAGAAGAGAGTTCAATAGTTTTAGGGCAAATTAAATGTGTGCATTAGGGTGATTTTTCAATCTATTCATAATTTTAAGCTTATGTATCAATTTTTGATGAATTTTGCTGTTATACATACCCTTCAAGTCTCAATATTCTAAGGGTCGAATATCAATATATAATCCTGGATGGTGGTAGGGGGGGGGGACAGCCCCTTCACAAATGTTTTTGTAGGGTAGATTATGTCGTGCTTACTTGGCCTAAAATCTCTGGGGAGTCACCTGCGCAGAGACTCATTCGAATGACGTCACCAGCGGTGAGAAAATTATCTGGTGTTACTAAAAAAAATCGCCTAAAATCTCACGCCACACACCAACCTGTGGAAAATACGCTCCTCTGTCCGATGACCTTACCAGTCACGAGGTTAGAGGATTGGCTGGAAACCATGGGCGCCATGTTCATGATTTGAGTGGCCCAGAACGGCCTTGGTTGTTTTTAGATTTCCGCCATTTTCTTATTTTTATGGTCCAGAACCCTATATTTTACAATACTTACTGACAAAAACATTGGTTAAAACCTTTTTTATCTAAATTTTCCTTCGTTAAATTTTTAGGAAAGATATTATACTTTATCCCGACCTGACTGATTAAATATTTAAAAATAAATACAGCACAATTGATTCATACAAAGGTGATGTTTAACATAGTGAGCTCCATGAAACCTTCAAAACTCAAAATTACAGCAAAAAAAGACTGAAACAAAATAATAAATATGAAGAGACCAAGATATGTAAGCGGGGAGCCTTTTTTCAAAGACATTCTGCCGTAATATTAAAATCTTCTATCATTTCATGCATATGCTGAAGCGAAAAAAAGTTCTTTCTCTTCAGGACAAACATTCACTGGAAGTGCTTAACTTTTCTTGTTGTATCACATATTGGATAGGATTTTCATACACGATTCCTGGGGATTTAGATGAAAACATACTCAATTTAAATGTTATGTGTTAGTTATTGTTCCATTCAAAGGTCCAGACCTTGAGGGCTATCGTGAACACTTTAGTTATGCACATTTAGTGCTTGGAAAAGTAAATCTGATAATATGCCCCTCCCCATCCTGTTATTAAATATTAAGAATTATCTTTTTACCTTTAACCCCTAGAATATTTTATTTAAATTAAATTAATTAATTTTTAACCCCCCTCTTTCATTTTAGGTCCGAAGAATATCCAAAGAATCCGGTTCTTTCAATCCAATTCCTCCCTTCACCACGGTTTTAATATCCCTTTCGTCCAAGAACTCATATCTTTCCGCTTCACTCTTTTCCACAGTCAACTGCTATATATCCATTAGCACAGACTGTGCCCTCCAACTCCAGACCGTAGTTTGTAATTCATTTTAGATTGATGTTATTGGTCACATTCTCCCTCATGGGATCGCCATTGAATGTAATTTTTGTTTTGTTCTTCATTATATTCAAGTTAAAAAAATGTTTTTATATTAATATAAAAGTTATTGATAAAATAGTAATGTTATCAAAAAATTCTAGAACACAATAGATGTTCTAGATAGACATAATTTTCTAACCTTTAGGTTCTATAACATTTTTAGACATAAGTCATATTGACGAAGATATTTAAGAACCTAATTATGATCTTATCTAATTACTATTGGGATCTGATAAATTGAGAAGCCCACTTAAAAAATTTTAAAAATCCGATAGTCTAGTATTTCTCCGCAAATATTTATTAACAATGAGGAACAAAGAATAAAAGAATCTAGTATTTCTCCGCAAGTATCATTATGTTAAAAGGAGTTTATCATTATTTGAGAAGGAGTTTATGATTGTAACTTGGAAGATGGGCCTCCTCTCCTCTCTGTCCCTCTCAGTCGTCCATAAGCAAAACTCAAAATCACAAAAACAGTCATATTTATTTAGACAAAATAAAATGTGTTAGTCTCAATTAACTCCTGAGCATTCAAACAATTATGACCCAACCTCCTGAGTATTAAGTAGTATTTACAAAATATGTATGATCACCACGTAAGATTCGAGTCTCCTAATTATTACAAAATACTTTCCCGTGAACTGCAAATAATTTAGTCTGGGAGTAGCAGGTATTCTGTGCTCTCTCTCAATGCATATGCCATACATATTCAGACGTCCACGAATTACATGGATAGCTTCCGACTGAATTCTCCTCGCTCATTCCATTTTGAACCTGCATATGTCATCTTACGGTTGAATATAATCATTTTTTTACTCGAGATAATCGATGTTACTGGGTTAAACAATATAAACCTGGTATACTATATTATTATTCCAAATATATTTTTACAAACAAAACAAGGGTTGTAAATGGAAAATATCAGCACCCCAAACAGTTTCGTTATCTCATCCTTAGGTCATGTGGTTATCCATTAACCACATGACCTAAGGATTTTCCATTTGAAACCCTTGTTTTGTTTGTAAAAATATATTTGGAATAATAGAATAGTATACCAGGTTTATATTGTTTAACCCAGTAACTATAATATTGTTATGATTATCTCGAGTAAAAAATCATTATATTGAACCGTAAGAGGACATAAGCAGGTTCATATGAATTCCATATTCACCCGCCTCTTTCAGCGATAAAAACCATATATTCATTATATATATTTTAGACATGTATTAAATTGGTTAAGATTTTTTAACATCACAATAAATTTAGTTGGCAGTAAATAGAGAGTGGTGTCATTCGTCACCTTATTTCCTTATGCGATTGTCCTTGAATGATATTTTATTTTATTCTTTGTTCTTCATTGTTATAAAATAACAATAAGTTTTTCTTTATCAGAAATGTAATAAATAAATAAAAGTTTTTAAAAAAAATTGTTGCAAACATTGTTTTGGTAATGATTTTTTAACCTTGGAAGCTTCAGAAAGAGTCCCTATCACAAACAAACTTCCAGAGTGATAAATCTCCTAGGTCCTCGCTTGAAGCTGACAGGCGCCACTTCTNTTCTGTTTATTTCATTACACATACACACACCCACACGAAATTGCAATATCAAATTGTGAAAATTGTCACTCAAAAAGTTCAAAAATAAAGATTTTGAGATAAGGGTTGAACTAACTATATAAACACGATATGTAGTAATCAAGAACAGGTCGGATAGAGAGTGCAGTGCACACACAAAAGCAAAATTCGGGGATCTTTCGCCCTTCATGAGTAAGAAGTGAAAAGATAGTAGGGTATCTCATACCAATTAATGAGAGGGAATAGAATAAAATATCCGTCTTCATTGGTTTCTGCAAACCATCTTCTGTTGACGAGCGCTTTCGGACATTGTCCATCTTCTGGCCGAATACATACGTTCACTGTCACGGTCTGTATTGAATATAAGAGTTGAATACAGACCGTGACAGTGAACGTATGTATTCGGCCAGAAGATGGACAATGTCCGAAAGCGCTCGTCAACAGAAGATGGTTTGCAGAAACCAATGAAGACGGATTTTTTATTCTATTCCCTCTCATTAATTGGTATGAGATACCCTACTATCTTTTCACTTCTTACTCATGAAGGGCGAAAGATCCCCGAATTTTGCTTTTGTGTGTGCACTGCACTCTCTATCCGACCTGTTCTTGATTACTACATATCGTGTTTATATAGTTAGTTCAACCCTTATCTCAAAATCTTTATTTTTGAACTTTTTGAGTGACAATTTTCACAATTTGATATTGCAATTTCGTGTGGGTGTGTGTATGTGTAATGAAATAAACAGAACCTACCAGGCCGGGCCTAAGGTGAGACTGATGGGATCTAAAAACCTTTATATAAGACTAAAGGCTGAATTGACAAAATGGAATGTACGTAGCACGTGAATAGGAGGGATTGAGGTGAAGATAATGAACATTGAGTCAGTCTCTAAAAATAATAGAATTTTCAAGAAATGTATAAATAGTTTTAGTTTTGGGTAAGGTTTAAAACTTAATTATTTTTGCAAGGAGATAATTATTTTACTAAAATAAGTAAATAAATAAATTTTGTTGTTGGACACGTTTATGTCTAGATGCCCGTTGAATACATTAATAAAATGTGTTTTGCCAAAGGGAGTGTTAGAACTGAAGATTTCTTCATTTTGAAAAAAAAAAAAAATTAGTCTGAAGTAGGAATGAGATAGACTCCTTGCAGGGTTTCTAAAGAACTTCCTTCGTACTTATCTATCGGTTCTAAAACGGTGTATAAGCCTATAATATTTATGTCACCAACTACTTTATGGATATATATTATACTTATTGTATGGTCTATGGGTAAATAATAATTAAATTAAAATGGACTGTGGAGGCAGCCCTATTCGTGGAATAGTGTCCTTATCTTTTATTGTTATATCTAACTTATTGTATCCATAAGCCACTATTCTATTGCTGGTCCGTGATCTCCTTCATATCGGTTCAAATAGATTATCTTGGGTTCCTCTTTTGGTTGCATCTTAATGGGGTATAAGATGCACTTAATGCTGGTTATAATATCATAGTGCCTTCATGGATTATGCAGCCATACTAAGACTCCTGGTTGGAAACTCCTTTCACGGTTTTGATGTCGTACCGTTCCTTAATTCTGTCTCTGGCCCCTGGGATAATGGTGCAAACTTTCTTTTGAATGTCCTCCTTTCTTTTTTCGCAAATTAGCCCGAACTCTAGCATGATTATTAACTGATTGCTTTATAGCATCGAATTAAATAGCTTCGGTCAGTGCATCGCTGATGATATTCGTTCTGGTCAGCTTTTCTACCTGCAGGGTCCCAGGCTCACGAAGACCACCCAAAAATCTGTTAACCACAAGGTTTTTGTTTAAATCGTCTGTGAGTGAAGGATAGGCGTTTCTAAGCAGACAGTGACGTCGGCCTCAAATTTCTTATATAATATTTCATATATATATATATATATGTATACAGACTACGTGGTGGGCAAATCTTCAGAGCTTTCTTTTAATGTAAGTTTAAAGCAGAAGACAGTGACGTTTCCATTTTAAGACAAACATCATTGTTTCACATTAGCTTTTAGTGGTGGAACTAACCCATTTCAAAACAATTAATGAGAGAAAATAGAACAAAAAAAATCTATCTGTCCCAGCCAGGACTCGAACCTAGATCTCCTGCTTTCCTGGCCGTTATTGTTTCATTACACCACCGGGACGAGCTAGATAACGTATTAAATTCCCAACACACTAGGTTCCAGGTTCGAGCCCTTGCTGGGACAGATACATTTTTTTTTCTATTCCCTCTCATTAATTGTTTTACATTTGCGTGGGTTTATAAACCACAACTAAATTAATATTTATAACCCATTTTTACTTTGTAGAAATCAGTGCTCTTCTCCTTCTGCTTGTAAAGTTTTCTTTAAGCGAGTTAGTTGAGTGAGAGTCTCTTCTCAGGAAATGTGTACTCAATACACAGGTATTGATTTAATACAGATTAAATCAATACATAGTATCAGCCAGATCAGAAATTTATAATTATAACTTTATCTTAACTGACGAAGGTTGAGAAGTCTCCCCTACATTTTTACTCATTGTAAATTTTTTCTTATTGTTCGATAACTACACTCTTTCTTCGTCCTGTTCTTATATATTATATACATCGCAGCCAAGAGTCTTTAGTTTTCTCTATAAATATAAATACACACTCTTTCATACGAGTGTGTGTGATATTTCAAAATTATTCAATTTTTGCTCTTTTCTTTACTTTAGGGTAGGTAACTCGCGTAACTTATTATTCTGCCTTTTTAAAAAAAATAATAATTAAATAATGCATATTAAATATGAAATGCTTTTAAATCTTATTAATTATATATTCATAGTTGATATACTCCCACCCATCTTCTTGTCATCAGAATTAATCATTNTATATATATATATAATACATTTTGACATAACACTAATAAAAACGAAGATATTGACGATTATTATATTATGTTTTCCTTCAAATTCTTTTTCTAATTAGCCGATTTAAGAAATTCGATAGCCGAAGGATAAAATGAGTAATTTTCCCGAGAAGAAGTTTGACGTGTTTGATGTCGCTTGCGTGAGGATGCTTGGAGAACACGACTTCATGCCTACCTTTCTTCCAGCTCAAGTAAGCCTCGTCTCATTCTTCCCAGAGCTACCTGACCTTCACTCGAAAACTGCTTCAGGCGATATTTACTTCACGCGTACCTCCCCGCTTAGCTAATATAATATCTATAAGAAAGGAAAATATGTCCTCGTACTTTTCATAATCTTTAGGGACTAACAATTTTGTAGGGTCGCAAAAAGTGACAGCATAATACTGCTTTACGAGGAATTCTTTTACCTCGTTGGGCCACCAAGTATTTCTTTTTATCACACTAAAGAAAAAAATTTGCACAATCTTATTTATTTCTTTGCTTAAGTAATAGACGGAAATTTGCATTGAGGAAGTAACAATTCTATCAAATTTCAATTGCAATATTTTTCAATGGAGACAGATTAGCAAGAGATGGGCAGTATTGAGGTGAAGTCAGGATTTAAGGCACTCGTCTTCAAAGCGCGTACGTTGTACGGAATCTCGGCAAACGAAGGGAAATGAATGATAAGTAATACAAAATGAGAGTAAGAGGAATGAAACCGGAGTAGCAAGAGTTGGGCGATATTGAGGTGAAGTCAGGCTTTAAGACACTCGTCTTCACAGCGCTTACGTTGTACGGACTCTCGGCAAACGAAGGGAAATGTATGATAAGTAATAAAAAAAGAAAGTAAGAGGAATGAAATCGGGTTAGCAAGATTTGGGCGGTATTGAGGTGAAGTCAGGCTATAAGGCACTTGCCTTCACAGCGCTTACGTTGTACGGACACTCTGCAAACGAAGGGAAATGTATGATAAGTAATACAAAATTAAAGTCAGAGGAATGAAGAAGGATTAGCCAGAGTTGGGCGGTATTGAGGTGAAGTCAGGCTTTAAGGAACTCGTCTTTATAGCGCTTACGTTGTGCCGTCTCTCGGCAAACGAAGGGAAATGTATAATAAGTAATACAAAATTAAAGTCAGAGGAATGAAGAAGGATTGGCCAGAGCTGGGCGGTATTGAGGTGAAGTCAGGCTTTAAGAAACTCGTCTTTACAGCGCTTACGTTGTACGGACTCTCGGCAAACGAAGGGAAATGTATGATAAGTAATACAAAAAGAAAGTAAGAGGAATGAAAACGGATTAGCAAGAGTTGGGCGGTATTGAGGTGAAGTCAGGCTTTAAGGCAATCGTCTTCACAGCGCTTACGTTGTACGGACTCTCGGCAAACAATGGGAAATGTATGATAAGTAATACAAAATTAAAGTCAGAGCAATGAAGAAGGATTAGCCAGAGTTGGGCGGTATTGAGGTGAAGTCAGGCTTTAAGGAACTCGACTTCACAGCGCTTACGTTGTACGGACGCTCGGCAAACGAAGGGAAATGTATAATAAGTAATACAAAAAGAAAGTAAGAGGAATGAAAACGGATTAGCAAGAGTTGGGCGGTATTGAGGTGAAGTAAGGCTTTAAGAAACTCGACTTCACAGCGCTTACGTTGTACGGACTCTCGGCAAACGAAGGGAAATGAATGATAAGTAATACAAAATGAAATTAAGAAGAATGAAGACGGATTAGCAAGAGTTGGGCGGTATTGAGGTGAAGTCAGGCTTTAAGGAACTCGTCTTTACAGCGCTTACGTTGTACGGACTCTCGGCAAACGAAGGGAAATGTATAATAAGTAATACAAAAAGAAAGTAAGAGGAATGAAGAAGGATTAGCCAGAGTTGGGCGTAAAAGACTGCCTTTGCCTGGGGCCAAAATTAGTGATGATCTCGGGGTTTCTTTGCAAAGTAAGCAGCTATAGAGGCCTAATACGTTCAATTTTCTCTTAACAACACTTACTAACAGTTTACCCAATAACTTTATATATTACTCTTAATTTTCTGAAATTTATGGTTCATCTCATTAATAAAATTTAAAATAGCCCTTATACTGTGTATACACAACTTATAAATTATCTTTGTAATTTCATATTAAATTAAAGTGGTTATTAGCGTAATATTTGCCATTATAGAAGAAAAAAAAAAAGAAAAGATGATTGTATTTTCACATTGAAACAATACCAATGCGTTACGATTGTAACAAAGAAAATTAATATTGTATTTTTTATTGGAAGGTGAACAAAATAAAATATCAAGATATGATAAAAACATCTAAGTCCAAAATTATTTTTTCGAGGCACAATCCTTGGGTTCTACAAATAAATGGATATTAACTGTCACTGATTTATTGTAATGGTTTTTTTATCTTTTTTTTCTTTTCTTATTTAAGAAGAAAAGATAAAAAAGATAAAAAAAAAGAAGAAAAAGATAGGTCTTTAAGTGTAGACCTCTTTTTAATAAACCTAACTAGCGTTTAAATATGCTGAATAAAAATACACTTATATTTTACGATTTTATAATAATAATAATAATATTACTTTTTTATTGCAATATAAATGTCTAAATAAAGCTCAAGGAACAATTTTTCTTTAGTTATTGTATACTGTAAATATAAGTTTATTTTTATTATATAATTAAATATAAATATAATGTTATTTGATTACAATGCGTATATCTTTAAAGTTCAATAAACTATTTTCCTAAGTGATGTGTCCTGACTGCTGCCGTAATTTGATTACAATGAAAAGTAAAAATGACATTAAATGACAGTCACATGAGGAGGGAAGGTGACCAATGACACCAATCTCAAATTATTTTGAGGAGGTCGTTAATTTTATACAATAGCTGCAAGAGAACAGAATAATAATAAAATTATTCTATTCCCTTTATCTTTTTTTTCAACCTTTATTTACATATTACATTCTCCTAAAAATAAAAAACATTTTGTAATTTGATTGGAATGAATAGTAAAAATGACATTAATGACAGTTACATGAGGAGAAAAGGTGACCAGTGACACCTATCTCAAATTATTTACAGACCATGTCCCCAGGAGGTCACTGGGCCATCTTCGTTTAAGTCGATGGTGAAAGTTGTAGGGGTTGAAGTTGGAAGGCAAGGTCTGTGCAAGTGGATTATAATGGTATGATAGTTTACTGTGGAAAAGGGTTAAGCGGGAAGAAATGAGGTCTTGAACAAAAGGGATATTAAGACCGTGGTAAAGGAATGAATCGGACACGTAATAGGGAGGATTTGCAATTATTCTGAGGGTTTTGGATTGAAAGGACTGGATTCTTTGGATATTGGACATGGGTGGCAGCACCCCAGATTTCTACCCCGAATGTCCAGATTGGTCTTAATAAGGTTTCGTGGAGCGTCAGTTGGTTTTCTATCGTATGATTGGAGTTCTTATTCATGAGTCCATATCGCCGATTGAGTTCTTGTCTTTGGTCAAGATGAAACCCAACGTAACGAGCGGAATATGAATGTAATAAAGGAATATTGTTAAATTTCACAATTTCAGAGAAGTCTTTTTTCCGCAGTTGGAAATTAACTTGAACGCATTTTGCTTCATTGATTTTTATTCTCCATTTTTTGAAACACCATTGTTTGATTTTTTCGCGGTGATCAAAGTAGAATTTTAGAAGCACTTTTAGAATCGGGATGGGAAAATAAAATAGCTTTTTCATCCGCAAATAGAGCTAAGAGGGTACTTGGATGGGTAGGGATGCCAGAAGTGTACAGGATAAATAGGATAGGTCTAAGCACACAACCTTGAGGAACTCCCGCTTCTACTTGGTAGATATCTGAGTAATCTAATCCTTGCCGAACTCTAAAGAAACGGTTGGATAAGTAAGACTTAAGGAAGAGGTAAGTGTTACTAGGAAGTATGGATTTCAGTTAAAACAGAAGACAACTCCACCAGACTCTATCAAATGCTTGGGAAACATCCAAAGAAAGCTCCTGGGCAGTACTCCTTGCGCTCTAGGGAAGAGCAAATGTAGTTTACGACGCGAAAAACTTGCTGGGCAGTAGAGTGCTTACTTTGGAAGCGGAACTGGAGAATATAGAAGGGTTCAATCGAAGACATCATTCGTTTTTAACAGTATTTTTTTTAAACCTTTGAAGGTTGAAGAAGGAGACTTATAGGACGATATAATGAGGGGTATGTGGTGATTTTCTAGGTTTAGGAAATATAATTATAGCAGAATATTTACCGAGGAGAGGGAAGTGGGTAGTTCGGAATATGCAATTATTAATGTAAGTCAAGAATACAATGGCCTTCTTGGGAATATTACGGAGAATTTGACCGGTGATTAATTCATATCCGGGGGATTTGCGCATAAGCAGACCAGAGATTATATGCGTGACGTCAGAAGGTGTTACTGCCTTTAGTGGCCAGGTAATGGCATGTCCAGGAACTCCTCAGTCTCCGCGGCATTGGACAGGTTTAAGGGTTCTGTATGAAGATTAAATGTTTGCTTGAGGTGCTGGGCAAACATGTAGGCCTTGTCTTGGTCAGAATAAGCCCAGGAACCATCTCCTCGACGCAAGGGAGTAGAAGCTTCGTGACTCTTAAGGATTCTGCGAGTAGCAATCCAAAGGATTTGTCTTCCGCTGATAGGGTAGGCAGATAGGCTTTAAAGGCCTCATTTCGTAAAACTCCTAATTTTTATTTTACGAGTCTGGAAAGACGATTAAATTTTTTACGGTCTGAGGGGTGTCTATATTTTTGGAACAATGCTCTTGAGCGGTGTGTCGCTATGATGAGCGTTTTAAGCTAATCTGGGAGTGGTTTTTGGGACTCTGTGATAAATTTATGACTCTTTAATTATAATGTTCCACTTTATTCAGTGTTGTCCATTAAATTTACTTTATGACTCTAATGAGAACTTATATCTATTGAAATAAACTATATGTAAAACTTAGAATTAATAAGAGGGGTGCAAGATCTCAAAAATCTAAGCATTAAGAGAATGAAAAATAAGAGTTCTCTTTTAAAAAGTATAGAAACTTTATTTTTTAAATGTGAACTTTTTATATTAATATTGTTTATGGCTTGCATTGGTATCCACTGAATAAAAAATAACAAAATTAAAATTACCAACAACATAATGAAAAGAACCCCTAAATTATTAAGCACTCAACCCAGAAAATAAAAAAGAAAAGCAGAATAAATGATTCAATTCCTTCAGAAATAATCTCCACCTTGCTCCATTACCTAAGCAGCAATTAATCTTGCTGTACATCCTCTTAGGAAGTAAGCGCTCAAGTGTAAGGGCTTAATGTTCGCTTCTTTCTGCTCCTCCCCGAGCGACCTAAGTCCATCACACTCAAATAATGTTGAACGACAATTCGACTAAATAGTTTCACTCCACTAAAGTATGTTTCGCAAATTATGAATTTACTTTTACGTTTTTTATTCGATATTCACTCACTTTTAATCCTAAATGTTCACTCCATTCTGCCACTTTTAGGGTGAGCTAAGTCATTACACATTGAAATAACATGGAGCTGGGCGTGCAAGTTATTGGACCCAGATTCCATGACACAGGTACTAACACAGTAAATAATAAGTCATTGTCGTGCTGTAGAAAAACACGATTATAAGGTTAGATAATAAATACTATAATAATCACAGTAACTTTTAGATTATATATAAGTGTTTTTTTTTTGGGGGGGGGGGGGAAGTTTTTTAATTTTTAGAGTAATTTCTTCATATGTATTTTCCCTTTAGAATTCAATTCTTGTGTTTGACTACAATAACAAAGTTTTGCTGATAGAACCTTTATTTTTAAAACAATTGATAGTTCGGCACCCTAATATACTACTGGTAGTATGATTAGAGTTTTAACCTCGAAGGTGACTTATTTTCGTTGTACGGGTTACAAAGGTGTACCTGGTCTTCAAACTTGAATCATGAATCAGGTTTTTGTACCTGTCTCTTTGTATGAGATTTGTGTATTACAGTTTTAATTAATTTCAAGTAAATTAATAAGAACATGACTTAATTAATTATTCATTATCTAATTTTGACTGATATAATACGTGTATTATCCTAACATGAATATTGCACAATAGGCATTTTAAGAAAATCAGTTTGAAGTTTACGTAATTTCTAGATGAAATCCTTTCCTTCAGCTTTGTGAATATCATAGCACATTATATTAAAATTATATTTATACTTTAATATATGATTTATCAAGTATAAACATAGTAATAAGAAAATTATTATATTTACCGGTAAACTATGGCAATGGGATGGGAAAACAAGATAGCTTTTTCATCCGCAAATAGAGCTAAGAGGGTACTTGGATGGGTAGGGATGCCAGAAGTGTACAGGATAAATAGGATAGGTCTAAGCACACAACCTTGAGGAACTCCCGCTTCTACTTGGTAGATATCTGAGTAATCTAATCCTTGCCGAACTCTAAAGAAACGGTTGGATAAGTAAGACTTAAGGAAGAGGTAAGTGTTACTAGGAAGTATGGATTTCAGTTAAAACAGAAGACAACTCCACCAGACTCTATCAAATGCTTGGGAAACATCCAAAGAAAGCTCCTGGGCAGTACTCCTTGCGCTCTAGGGAAGAGCAAATGTAGTTTACGACGCGAAAAACTTGCTGGGCAGTAGAGTGCTTACTTTGGAAGCGGAACTGGAGAATATAGAAGGGTTCAATCGAAGACATCATTCGTTTTTAACAGTATTTTTTTTAAACCTTTGAAGGTTGAAGAAGGAGACTTATAGGACGATATAATGAGGGGTATGTGGTGATTTTCTAGGTTTAGGAAATATAATTATAGCAGAATATTTACCGAGGAGAGGGAAGTGGGTAGTTCGGAATATGCAATTATTAATGTAAGTCAAGAATACAATGGCCTTCTTGGGAATATTACGGAGAATTTGACCGGTGATTAATTCATATCCGGGGGATTTGCGCATAAGCAGACCAGAGATTATATGCGTGACGTCAGAAGGTGTTACTGCCTTTAGTGGCCAGGTAATGGCATGTCCAGGAACTCCTCAGTCTCCGCGGCATTGGACAGGTTTAAGGGTTCTGTATGAAGATTAAATGTTTGCTTGAGGNGGGGGCAAGAGTCCAGTAGCGGGATTAACAGGGGACTAAGCAGCCACTCCTCAGCCAGCGACGAGTACGCACGCGAGGAGAGAGAGAGACAGGTGTGAGAGAGAGGGGTGAGATGGGGCAACACAACTTACACAATTCAATTATAAATATACTTAAAATTTATTTTAATTTAATTCAAACTAAATTGTGGCAGATGTGAAAGTCGCCAATATAAGGAGTCCGACAACAAGCATTGGGAATAAGGATTGGTATTAGAATTAGGGTGGAATGTGGACTTTACTGTGGAATACAATGTAGCGAGTGTATGAGAGGTCTTGGACTTACGTATTATTAAGATCGTGATGATGGGTAGATTTGAAGATATAATATAGTGCTTTTGCAACTATTCTTAAGATTTAGCTTGGAATGGTTGTTTCATTGAATATTCGGAGACTTAGCGGCATCCTGAGTTCTTCACTGCATGTCCGTATCGGTCTTAGCAAAGCCTTGTAGAGGGTCAGTCTGTTTTCTATCTTAAGCTGGTAACACTTACTTATAAGACTAAAATAGTCTGCAGCGTCTGTTAAACTCCTTTATATGATCGCCTGATGTACATCATGAAACCCAAGGGAACGGACAGAATAAGAATGAGGCATTGGACTATTAAACGTAACGATGTTAAACGATTTAACTTTTTCCGTAGTGATTATATTGGATGTTTTTGGACTCTTTTTTTTTTTATTCTTTATTTGCTGCACCACTGATGGGTTTGGAAAGGTGATTTTTTAAAATAAATAAATAAGTTTTAATATCAGAATGGGAAGATAAAATAGTTTTGTCATCAGCAAACAGGATAGATCCGGACCCACAACCCTGTGGAACGCCCGCTTTCTTGCTGGACCCTAAAATAGCGCAATTATTAGTTAAGCAGGTATGATTTAAGGATACTTTATGTGTATGGTACTTGGTAATATGGATTAAAACTTCTGTAAGGGACCATTATTCCAAACTCGATCGAATGGTAGTGTGATATCTAAAAATGCTCTTAGGGGAAAGGAAGGGGAAAAGATATCCACAACGCAAAAAACCTGTTGGGCTGTAGAATGCTGGGATTGAAAGCTTAACAAAAGTTAGTGAAATATATTTAAGGAATTTAGGATAGGAATAAGGCGGGAATAGGTCGGTAGAATGATGTATCATGGATTGGTTTACCAGATTTGGGAAATAGGATGATTTCAGACAATTTACAGATAAGTGAGAAAAGGGTGGTTCTCTCATCACGAAATGTAGAGAAAATGCTATCATAATCCCTCTAAAAGTACAAACAAAATAAAGCAGATTGTGGGCTATGAGGGAAACTGGTAAAAATAAATGACGGAACAAGTGAAAACAAGAACTTGAAAATTCGCTTACCACAATTTGCAGCGTTCAGAGCTATCCACACTGTAAACTCCACCAAAGGGAATGGATCTCATCTGGTTCGAGATTTCTGCTTCATTGTGGAAATCTGTATGGTAATTTCTTGAACCTTTCTTTATTTATTATCTTTTTTTTTTTTTTTTTTTTATTCTATTTATTTCGAAAAGAGTAATTTTACAACTGATGTGATGAAGATTTCAATAGTTTAAACTACCATAGAAAAATTAAAATTCAAAATAAGAAAGCAACAGGCCACTTAAAATTGTGAGGGGACGGTAGCATCGATCTGTACATAGTTCAAACAATTAATGAGAGGGAATAGAATAAAAAAATCTATCTGTCCCAGCCAGGAATCGAACCTGGATCTCCTGCTATCCGGGCCGGTGTACTTACCAGTTATGCTACCAGGACGTGCTAGATATCTCATTAAATTCCCTCTACACTAGCGAGAGTCTAACCCACGAGAAAGACGAGAACTTTGTCTTACACTCGAAGGAGCTGACATTGTCAAGCTATTTGTCAACTCTCGTCATTTACTTTATTTATTTTTTTTCTTTATAAATATTTTATTTGGTTGTGGTTTTTTATCCCACGTAAATGGGATAGTACATAGTTCAGTACAGCATGGATGCAGGAGCTAGAAATGATGGAGCCATATATAGTACATACGATATTGTAAGGGGTATAACATTAAGAGAGTGTTAAAAATGGCGCACAAGTAAATTTTGGAAGAGCATTACCGAGAGATCTAGCGGACTCACTAACAAACT
Source organism: Oncopeltus fasciatus (assembly GCA_000696205.2). Classification (NCBI taxonomy): domain Eukaryota; kingdom Metazoa; phylum Arthropoda; class Insecta; order Hemiptera; family Lygaeidae; genus Oncopeltus; species Oncopeltus fasciatus. The sequence goes on from KZ808804.1 coordinate 111,812, forward strand.
CATTTGAACAAGCTGAAAAGCATAGATTGCGCGTTTGAAGTGAAGTCTGAACAGTAAGTTTGAGGTAGACGAGGTTTCATTAATAATTTCTTTAAAACACATCACACACACATATGTACATATATGGTATACTTAATAATTAACAGTGGGGAACAATTTGAAACTCTCAATTTCTTGTATAGTAGATTTTTTAGATGTTTTCTATAGAATTAGGCATGCTGATTTTAAAACTTTTTTTAGTTTTCTTCTATCACGTCACGTTCGGTTTCTATGTGGGTGAGGCGCATGCTGGTCTAGACCTGCTTGTTTAGTTGCGTCTGTTATACTGTGGTGAAACGTGTTTCGGAAAGAGGTATTTAGTATTTCGTTACGGAAGTGTGCAGAACTGCATGGAAGTGGACCAAAGGAACACGTGCTAAGCTTCCATTTGGTATACCTATAGTTTGGCGCGAGCCCAAAGATCATTCAAGAGACTCTTACTTTTGTATGGTGAAAACATCGGGAAATAACAAGAAAAACAAATTTAAAATAGAGCATCCTAGTTTACCGTCAGCTATATGCCCAGTTCCGCATTCAGCCGAAGTCCCCGTGCCAGTTCAATGAATTTCACTCTTTGGAAGAAGGGGAATACGGATATGGCATTCAAAAACATTGTTAAAGACTTTCTTGGAAATACACGAGCATTGAATTACTCCGAAATTGTCCAGCAACTCTTGGAAAGCTTCCAAAAGCTAGGTTGCAACATGAGCATTAAATTGCATTTTTTATTTGCACAGCCACCTAGCTAATTTCCCGGACAATCTTGGTGCAGTGATTGATGAGCAGGGTGAGCGTTTCCATCAAGACTTGAGGGTCATGGAAGCAAGGTATCAAGGTAAATGGGACGTACATGAAAAAGCTACAAACGCAAATTTTAATCTTAGTTTTTAAGTACTGTTCACTAATTAAACAATTTTATATGTATGAACTCGATTTAACTTACATTAAATGTTTCGTAAACTGTATATTTGGTATGTTTTACTTTATGTTCCTTTAAATGTATGATTTTTATTATTTATGAGGATATCCTGTAGTTTGAAAAGTTGGCGTGATAGACAAAATCTGAGGTTATTCTCAGATTCAGACGCCAAGAATTAGTGAAAAAACAGTGTCAGATCTAATTCAACAAAAAATGTGTTCCCCAGTGTAATGGCACTTCTACTTAATAATGTGTATGTACATATAT
>KZ808804.1:122221-133087 GCA_000696205.2 Oncopeltus fasciatus
AAAAAAAAAAAAAAAAAAAAAAAAAAAAAAAAAAAAAAAAAAAAAAAAAAAAAAAAAAAAAATATGGTTTAGCCAGTAAAATCTGTCCTCCGAATAAGTTAAATGAAGGGATATGAATGTAATTTATGTGTCTTGAGATCCCTGTAGCAGTTGGGGACTCACACCTATTTTCAACCCTCTAATCCCTCCAACCCTCTGTGTAAAGAAGTAACATGTTATATTCGTTTGTAATTTTTTTTATTACATAATTAATTCAGACTTTTATTTCCACTTCATTTTTCATATAATATTTTTTTCTACAAATTTTAATATCCAGGCGCGGGTTATAAAATAAATAAATAAAGAGTAACTGGTATTATTTAAAATATATTTTCAGCCACTCACCTCCCTATGCGAACTCTATTTTAACATATATAATTATGTGTTTAATATATTTATATATAATGTAGTTTAATTTAAATACTGATTTTAGTTGTGGTATTTAATCCCACGTAAATTATGGAAATTTCCAATGTATTATACAAAATGTAATACAATTGACAATATTTCTTAATTTTGAAAAATTTCATAAAAGTAGAAAATTCCCTAACCTTTAATTGTCTAACCTTTTATGAAAAAATATATTGTTTGTCCATTTCTTAATGGAAATACATCCCTGGTATCTTTTCCTAAAAATTTTAAATTAATACTCTACCAAGAAAAGAAAATGAAAATAATAAGATTCCTAACATATATAGATCAGAACAGGGTTGGGTACTATGGGGTACTCATATCTATTTATAGTAATAAATAGATATGAGTACCCCATAGTAGGCTTGGGGGCACTTTTTACTGGCTCATTAGGCTTATTCCTCTATAAATCACGGTGTGAGTGCTACCAATCGGTCAAATTCTTAAAAATTTCATTGGTTTACCTTCAACATTGGGCGTCTCAGGGATACATCGCCTAGATAAAATAGACGTTTCAAGTCCAACTTCTTCTGAGATGTGACCACAGTGTCACATGTTGAATGGTAGTTATTTGGTTTAGAAGATCTTCACTCAAAGTTATTGTGAACTGATGGTGAGGAATATGGCGACGCACGTGGAATATAGATAATTATCTAACGTATCGAACAGATATAAAGATGTATTAGATAATTATAATTATCGCCTCTGACAAATAGCATCTGAAATAACTCTCGTCTCTTAGTTACTGAAGGAGATCGTAGAAAAACAGTAAATAATATTTAAATATTAAATTAGCTGTTGTAAGTAATGCACAGGGAGATTCTACTTCCCGGCTGAGGAAGTAAGATATTTTTTCTGGCTCCCTGTGTATTTCTTGTTAGTGGACAATATTGTAATTTTTTTTTTCTTCAAGTACAGAGAGATTAGTCAGGGATTCTGTCTTGGGAGCTGAAGGAATCAAACGATTTGTTTTTTTTTTTAGCGATTTAATGCAAGGGAATAGAATTAAAAATCTAACTGTCCCAGCCAAGGCACGAACCTGGATCTCCTGCTATCCGGGCAAGCGCGTTATCCACTTACGTCACCGGGAGAACCAGATAACTTATTAAATTCCCAGCACTAGTGTCGAGAGTTTAACATCCGAGAAAGACGAATACATCGTCTTATGCTCGAAGGAGCTGACATTGTCAAGCTGTTTAAATGACTTGTTATTTACTTTAATTTTCAATTTTATAAATTATTTTATTTATTTGTGGTATGTTAACCTACGCAAATTTCAAACGGTTTAATGCAAGGGAATTGAATAAAAATCTAACTGTCCCAGTTTTTTTTTTTTAATTATCATTCATGATTTAGTTACCGTAGTGCAAGAGTCTCTCTCACCCCATTATCCCATTTGCCGTGGGAAGACTCAAAATTTAGGACATAACGTTGGCGAAAATGAATTTTTTTTTTGTTGTTTACAAATCAGTTTTATTTCTTCAGCTTGGGAGACTGAATCCCTGACTACCTTGCTCTCATCAAGCTTGACGGTCAACTAGTTTTTTTTTTAAATTTAAAGTGGCCAGGAAAATAATTTCATCATGTATAGGTGACTTAGGGGTATGTCACTATAATCCATGTTACATTCTACAGTTATATGGAGTGAAGGTGTATTTTGCACCTTTATGAAACTAACATTTATGTTGCATTGATTGACGTTTCTTGTCTTTATTGTCTCCATAAAATTTTGTTTTATTATTTACTAAAACTTTATACCTAGATAAATTAGTATGTATTTTGCNGGACATTGGTAATGGTATATCCAGAGACTCCTCTAGGTTAGTCTATAAAAAAAAAAAAAAAAATAAAGAAATAGAAAAAGGTCGGTGGTAAGCATTGCTAGTGGGGTGGTGAGATCCAGCTGGCTGGGCGTTCCTTTGTGCGCTGTGGCGAGGGGGGTGAAGTCTCTCCCATGATGTCTGCTCTTTCCAAAACCTGTTCTACTACCTCTGCTCGCCCTTCTCTTGGCCCTTCTCCGCCGCCACACTCTGCTCCTTTTCTCGAACTGACTCTCATTTTTACCCAAATATTTCCATATTTTTTTCGATTTCCCAAAAGAAAAAAAAAAGTTTGCTTTTATCACATGAAACCTTCTAAAGCTTCTCCGAATTTTGAAGAACACAAATTACAATTTAAAAAAAAGTTTAAACAAATAAATAAAGTTCTTTATAATTATAGATAATTATTCCCAAAGTCACGTTTTCTTCTGACTTCTTGACAATTCAGAGTCAATTAATTTATTCTATCTTTAAATAAATGATGTGCACAGTAAATATTTTATTAATGGATCTAAGTAGCGCACTAACTGACTGATAGAGACATCTGACTTGTTTAATGTCATGTAATTCTGTTAAAACCAAATTATTTTTCATTCTTTCATTGTATTTTTAGCAACTCTCTATCATGGAAATCTATTTTCAAATTTTCTGCTTACTTATTCAGCTAGTACACACATATTTATAATATTTATTTTATTGAGTTTAACATTAATCATTTACTATAAAATAATTTTATCTTTAAAGAAATCTGCCAAATATAAGCTTATATTTAAGAAGTCCATATATAAGGAACGAAGCCTCCTTCCCGTTGGCTAAGGAATTTTGTTTTTGCTTATGTCTATTGTTATCTGGCTGTACTTCTTGTAACTATTGCTTTTTTCAGTAGTAATATTAACGGATATTATTATGTATATGCATATAATAGGACAATGAGGGGTGATAAAAACACCTTAAAGAGTATAGTAGAATGGTAATTTTAACTTAAATTTCATTATCCGAATGATCCATATTGATTTGATTCGAAAACCCAACAATATTATTCGATTAATATTAAATCTTTTATCAGTTTGCTTCAGAAATAGAAATGGCGATGCTTGGTAACGACTCGCCTTGGAAACTAAAGCATGTTCATTTCCTAACAATCGCTGCGTACATACCTTCATGCATTATTACCTTATTCTGGTTTGATCGGAAACCGTATCCTGTATTCCCTGTGTTCCATTTAACAATCGTATTGTATAAGGCTTCTCCACTATATACTCTCCCGGACTCCTAGTTGTGGGTTTCGAACCCGCATACCGACTGCTTATTGCTTTAGATTGACTAATAAACGCCAGTCAAGAGTCATTACCACCCTTTTCAACAGTTTCCGTTACAATCGATGGATTGTTCTTTGTTAAGAGCAAAAATTTCTTGCGTTGTTAGCAACTTTCTTACTTTCTTTCAAAAAAATTTTTTTTAGTTAATTTTTTTTTTTCAAATACTTACAGTATTTAAGAGTTAGAGAATTTTGTTGTTACCAAATTAGAAGTATACAACTTGGATTTAGCTTTTTAGGAGAGAAGATGGATCAATATAATCACTGTATTCACTTACCAGTATTTCATTGTTTTACAGATTCAGTGTGAAACTAGTCCTTACAAAGGTAGACTTAATGCTAAGAATAACTAATAATAATATATTACTGCTGCTATGGAAAAGGGACTAAAAAGATAATTTAAATACCAGTTTCTTGTATTTGTAAAAAAAAGCATAGTCCAGTGAAATTAGTGAACAGAACATACTTGAGCATAAATAGTAAGCAATGATATGTGCAGTATAATTGAGCAAGAGCTGTAAAAAATTGATAATTAGTTTCAGGCGTCATATATTGTTATAACTATGTGCTTTAGTTCAACTTTTCTTATCACTTCCTTTAAATGTCAGCAAGGGTTCTAGGATATGTGCTTATGCAATTATTTTATATGAAGTGTGAAATTAATCAGAAGTACATAAACGGAAGTAAATATTTGTTTTACTGAAAATGAGTGAATGATAATGTTGATACAAGTGCATTCGGCACCAGTCGGATGAAAAAACCAATCCTATTCTTGAGATAAGAGGTTACTAATTCGAATTGATGGCTCGAGTTATTTTTTCTTTTTTTCTTTTCCTCGCGTCGACTGCTGAGATCATTGGCGCTGTGACAAATAGTTCTCTCCATCATATGTCATTGTATGTACCGCATTATTTCACAAGTAGCAGAACTCTATTAATGGAGTCACTTTTGTACTTCAGTAGTGAGTTTAACGGGCTAGTTATGGTGTGCTTAGCTCTGAGTACACTTCACTCGAGTCTTCTTCGGCCCACCAAGTGGTGTACGTATGTGATTCTTGTCTGGCCAATTCTTAGACATGAACTTGTTCTCTTCTCTTCAATGATGTGTCACACAGATGTGTATTGACTGATTCTTCAATTAGTCTTAAATGAGATGCATTGTGTATGAGATCTTTGCTGCCAATTATTCCAAGTGGTCTCTTTTAATAGGTCGCTAAAGCAACATCCTTAGAAATACTATCAGCTATTTCATTACCCTAAAGCTATTTCAGTGTGGTTTCTGTCTCTTTAAGAGATAATTTTATGATTGTATATAGAATTTCTTTAATTAATAGGACTTTTAAATACTTGTTCTTCAGAGAAATTAAAGAGCTGTGGGAATCAGAGCAGATGAGAATTTTCTTCTTTTGGATATTTTTTGGAAACAATTAATGCTTCTAGTATTCCAAATAATACACACTAGTTTGTGGTGGGAAAGTTAATAAAATGTTTTTTCCTTCATAAATAACTCCGCATCTAGCACCTCATATTAATTCGACAAAGTTTAGTATTAATGCCGGATTTATTCTCGTTTTCGAATTTGATTAAATATGATCCTGAAGGCATTTTACTTATTTTTAACGTTTACAAAAGAATATCTAATGAGCTTATTTATAACATAAACATATTTGAAAAACGTTCTCTATCAAGCTTTTTGAGAACAGATATTTAGCCCCAAGCGGATCGATTTCAGTTGGAGATGAATGAGAGCTTAAGGGATCTGTGTATTGCATTACTTTCTCCTTGAATGGTGAAGAAGTGCTAAACGGTTCAAAGGTATAGATTCCTTGATTGCGTGTGTTATATTCTGAAAAATGTGGTCTCTATGATAATGTTTTCTTGCTCTCATTGTTTAATTCTAAAAGATTTTCTCTACTGGTTTCTGTTAGACTTGACAGTGTTACAGTCTCAGTCATATAATTTTTGCTGTTAGCAGCCTTATATGATGAAGTTTCTAAGTCCGTCTCCATGAAGCTGTCGTTCACAGGGCCCTGTCTTCCCTCTGAGTTCCAAGTAGGCAAGCCGGCTATTTCCAGAGTTCGTGACGTGGCAAGACTTGTTCAGAATGCTGACTGACTCCCAATCAGTGCCTCCGAGTCTGCGGCTGCCACCCCGAGGCCTGCAGACTGACCTCACCTCGCGGGGTAGACTCACTCACGGTCCTCGCCTGCTGGTGTCCCCTACCTCCCTTCGTACACGCTGGATTTGGTAGCTCAGGGGGTACCACGTGGAGGTCAGCAGTAGGCGTTGACAGGGATAGGGGAGCAAGGGAAGTTCAAGCAGTGGAGAAGACCTAGTGGTCTAGTGAGCTTGGAGGACTCCTTCAAGGAAGTTCGTGGGCTCCAATTTCTACCAACTAACTTCTGCTCCCTGTTATCTTGTCCATTACCCCATTTGTCATTTATTCGAGAAAAAAAATAATTTGCTTAACTGGTATTAATCAGTTAAACAGAGACTGTCTGATAAGTGATCTCACCATCGTTTAAATTTCGTTTAATTCGTTAGCCCTTCGTTCATCATAACAGTTGAAAAGTATTACCAAATAAATACGTAAATAAAATAAAATAATTAAATTTTAATAAACTAGTTAAACTGTTCAAATAAATAAATGAATATTAAAATATTGTTTAACATCATACGTGTAAATGTAAATTAGGAAATTAATGTATGATTTTCTGTTGTAGTTTTTTTTTTACGAATTCATATTACAAAGGAATATCCTATAGATGAATGTACGGGGGTACAGGAGTCTGGTTAAGGTACTGTAACCCAGGATGAATGTTTACAGTTCTCAGTTGATGTTTTTGTGCCTTTGTAATGACAGAAAGGATGTCACATCCAGATGTGCTTCTATGCAATATCCTGCCATAATTGGGAATCAGTCTCCATTGAACGAGGCGAAATTTGCTGACTTGACGTCTTGTGGTCGAGAATAAATACATCCTTACCTATCCCCCACCCCGGGCCTATTGCGGAACTCGTTTTCTTAACGTTTTATTTGTGATATGGGTTGGTTAGCAGTGTCATTTTTGAAATTAAGAAAGCTAATTGAGAATTAGTGCATATTTTTGTGAATCACACGTGAAGAAATGGACAGGATTTGTTTTTAGAATAGCTTTGAAAATCGTTACTATCTATATTTTTAGTTTTAGAAATCACGTACTGTAAAGCAAACATTTTATAGAATATTAAACTTTTGGAAAATTCAACTTATTTATTAATGAAAGTAGGAGAACAGAACAGCTTCTACTTTCCATTTCCAATCTTAGAGTCAGCCTCAGTGAGACTTTTGATTTAAGGATTTTCAGAATGAAAGAGACATTTTCAAAATTAAATTTCAAAAATTACTTTGTGCCAATTAACAACACCTGTTCTTGCAGGCAATGTAAATAACTCACTAACCGACAAAAGGAGAAAACACAAGTAAAATGTCATTTATTTAATAGACCTCTCATCAGTCATTTATCTCCTTTTTTGTTTATAGATTTATTTTCTTATTGTTCTAATGGAAAGAGATATATTTGAACCGAAACGTCTTGGCATATCAGGAAAATATTTTTAGTGGTTTTAGTGCTCAATAGAGTACAAAATATATAATAATCAGTTAAATAATAAAGTTTATAAACAAGTCTGAATAATTATAGCTCTTTATAGGTCCCTTAATTTATTCATAGTATTAAATCAATAGTATGACAATGTTATAAAATAGGAATGGGTCAGTACTTCTTTAAATAAAATATTAAAAATACTGTATAAATTTATTAAAAATTAAACATATGATAACGCCCCTCTCCTTTTCAGTTAAAAAAAATATTCATTTTTACCAAAGGTGTAATTAATGCATTTGAGCTCTCAGCCTGTCCAAAAGGAGAAATTCATGATGAATTAAGTTTTCATTTAAGTCATTTTGTTGATTTTTTAAAAATAATTTGGAAAACTCTGAGTTACTTAGGTACCGATAATTTTACTTATTTTAACTTTAGAAAAATATAAAACCAATGAAATTATATTTTACTTTTCTCCTTGCAACACTGAAATAGTCGCTCATTCTTGCCTATTTTTATTGGATCAAAGATACGTAGGAACCTGTTACGTTTCGAAAGGTCGTGCATGATGGACTTCTTTGTTAAGGACTTAAATTTAGGAAGCATAGGCGCCTAAATAATAGGTAATGTTTAGATAAATTGCGAGTATTTATTTTTTACCTTCAAACTTACTCCACAGGTGAGGTAAACTGAGGGCAAGAGTTAACTTTAAATTTACCGTATATTCTCGATTGTTCATTGACTTGGGGTACAATTTTCTCTATTAAAGGAATAATTAATGAGATAGTTTTAGAAACATGTTACATAATTCTGGCTCTTTACAGTAAATTTTAATAAATTATATTTCGTGTTTTTTTTTTTGTTTTGTTTACGATGTATAAGAAAATCTTATAAAAATCAAATGAAAAAAAAAATGTATATTTTATTTGTTTAATATGTTGTTTAGAACTTCAGCTGAATGAATACTTGGTATGTACTTGAGAATTTTGAAAGAAAGGAGTAGAACTGTTCAGTGGTCGGGGGACCATGTGCTTGAGAGTGTCAATGGACAGGATAGGTCGTCCACGCCGTTTCCAGAAGCTCGCCCGGAGAATGACGGGCTGGAAGTAGGCCGCCTCTCCAGAGTGAAAGTCCCTGTCTGCCTCCCAATTTGTTACCTAGATCCCGTTAGAAGGCTCTTTGATAAGCATCTAGATCGCTGGTCATTGCGCCATCTATATATAGCGATGTTCTCATGCCCTAGGAACTTAACAGTTGACAACTGCCGTCTTACTTTTCCTCTGTCCCTCCACACACACTATCCCCATACCCCCCACATTTTATTCACAATTAAGCTGTGAATGAAACTATTTCATTTGTCTTCTATTTATGAGTGAACGTAGTCTTTTTTCGTTTTTTTTTTTTTTATTTTAAGTTAAAATGGTGATAAGTAAGAGAAAAAAAAAGGCTTAGTACGAACGTTCTGGGAATATCTGACTCTTGTAACCTGCCCTTACCTAAATGCACCTCTGCGGATTTTGTGGTTTTATAAAAATTGATGGCAAACTGATTTTTGAATGATATCCAAATAACAAAATCGTAAAATTGTGGACGCGAAGTCTTGGATCTGAGAAACTCTCTAAATCTACATTTCACATAAAACTGTGGTGTGTTCAACTTATTCATGGCCGCTGCAGTAAAAAAAGCTTCGTAGCAGCTGGCTACTTTATTCTACCAGGATATAACTCTTCTTTCTGTATTATATTCAATTTAAATTTCAAAAATTAAATTTTTAAGCTATTTATTATTTTATAACAAATTAATTTCTCAGTGCTGCAGAATTTTTTATTTATAAANCTATTTGAAATTCGGCGGTTTATATACTCCTACACTCATACAATATTTCTTTTAATAGTGAAAAAAAAATCTATATTGTTACATTACTCAAGATTAAATAAAATCCCATAAGATCTTAAAAACTTACTTTAATCGCATTTGACTTATCAAGTAATTCCTACTAACTTCTAACTACATGCTTTAAAGTAATAAATCTAAAATTAATTAATTATTAGTAAGAAGAAGAATATAAAATAACTAGAAATTAATATTTTCTTTTATTATTGGAATACAAATAAAAAAACTTTTATATATTTATTTTGTTAAATGTAAACTCTTTTATTTTTTATATATTAAATGCCAATAATTATGTAACGATTAAAAGAGAAAGGATGTAATTTCAATAGGGTAGATTATCTCAGGGGGTAAATGTTTAGAAAAGAGCGACAACTCTGTGGACTCCCACACGACAAAGCACAAGCTTTGAGTAGAGCAGGTTTACATTCAAAGCACTGATCTGGGAGTTTGACAGAAATAAAGTAGTGTAAAAAGTCCCTGACTAATGCAGATGAATATTTTATATTTCGCCCCACCAAAGGAATACTTTTCATTCCCTTTCACAGCTTAGCAACGTTTTCCGTCATTTGGAACATTCAACTTTCTTAATACGAATATTCTAAAATAAGTACAATTTATGGAATTCATAGTTTATTTACGATAAATGCACCAGTGCACTCTTGGATAATAATAACAATTCGTAAGTTAGTCGTATTAGTTTCATTACAATAGAAAGTATACCTTGTCTTGTCAAATAACTCAATTTCCTGGTTATATAACTCGCAATCCTGGCGCTGTTGTTTCAATCCCGCCCTGGGCAAGCTTTTAGCATCCTGTAGATATAACACATGGCAAAAGAAAAATCAGCCTGTTTTCTATCCGGACACCAAAAATGCTACATCCAGAGTGGGCGATGCTGAGAAATTTAGACAGCGCATGATGCCCCGTCATTAAACCAAGTACACATTCAGTCGGGAAAGTACTGAAACTTTTAGGTAGAAATTTCTGCCCCTGTGTTCCTCTACGTGGAAATTTGCCCGATTCCTGTGTTTATGTGCCGTGTACTCCTGCTTTGTGTTCTGGTAAATCATATTTAACGCAAAATATTTGCGTTTCGTGAGTTTGTGTTCATATAATCCTACTATGTATATGTTATATACATGTATGTATCGCTGTATACTTCTATTTTGGTAACAACAAAATACTCTAATTGAGTAATTTGTAAGTTTTTTTTTTTTTAATTTATACAATACACAAATTAAATCTTATATATATATATACACTCACACACACACAAACATACTAGACCTAATAGAAGTCTAGATGTGGTCATTTTTAAAGGGCAGTATAGACAAGGTAAAGAAGACAGGACAATACAAGGCACAGGTTGCAGCTCTCTTATTCCTCTACAAGTGCACTGGAGCTGTCTATCTTCGTATTAGAATTTATTGAAATGTAGTTCGCCAATGAGGACTTAGGAGTAGCTCACAATAAATTATCTTTGTGTACACTCATATTGAAATAGGTGCAAGTTATTTTTATCCAGAAGGGAAAACATATAGAATATTTTTCCATTAAAAAAAAAAAAGTAAAAAAATCAGTCCCATTGCTCTGTCAGCAAGATTGGTATCTCAATATATGAACAATATACGCACATGCTTGGACAATTAATAAAAAAAAATTGTTTTCAGGGCGTCTCCAAACTGTATAAATATTAGTTATTATATTTCCAGGTCAGGTTTACATATCAAGAAAAATAGGATGGATCATTTACTCCATTAAAAACTTGTTGCCATTAGTCAAAAAATCAAAATGTTAATATA
>KZ808804.1:148420-160824 GCA_000696205.2 Oncopeltus fasciatus
TTACATATATATATATATATTCAATTCAATTTTAATTTCAATTCAGCCGGGACTCGAACGAAGTAGAGGGATTTTTTTGTTTTATTTCCTTGCATTTATTGTACAAAATTAATGTGGGATTAAATACCACAACTGATACAGTATTTAAAAAAAAAGAAATAAAAGCAAAAATATGTGAGTCTAATAAATTGCTGACAATGTTAGCTCCTTCGAGCATAAGACGATATATTTCGTTTTACTCGGGGGTTTAGACTCCCAGTAGTGCGGCAGTAGAAGAAATTATCTGGCTAGCCTCGGTGGTGTAAAGGATAGCATGCTTGCCCGGAAATCAGAAGATCCGGGTTCGGGTCCCAGCTGAGGTGGTAGGATTTTTTATTCTATTCCTTTGCATTTACTATACAAAACTGTTTAATGTGTAATCAACATACATATTTGTGTGACCTACGCCTATTAATTGAGACATTAACATGCATTACTTTTGCTGTTGGTTGTATAATTATTTGAACCCATAGTAACATCATGAAAGTCGTTCAACGAGTAAAATATTCATTTTCAATTAAAATTTAGTATAAAATTAGAATAATTATTTTTTATTTATTACCATTAGAAGCCGTGCTAAGTAATTTTTAATTATTAATGCTTTTTCACATTTGATTAACTATAAGATATTCCGATAGTAACATTAAATGGGAAAATAATCATTTTGATCGGGTTTTACTGGAGCAAGTTAAATCGATGAATAAGCTCTTACTNATATATATAATATACATATACATGAAGAAGATGGAAATTGATTAAAGCACGTCAATTTCACTTTATTACTGTAATGATTCCAAGCTAACCTTACCCGAGAGATTGCCATATTCTGAAGAAATTTCAAATGCATTTCTTTATTTAAATATTTAGTTTTGCTTTTTATATTTAAGACGTTTTGAAATGCAATCGCTCTATAACACATGTAATACATCTTACAACTTAACAACCCGCACTAGAATATGTTAAGAGCTAAGACATTTACTTTATTATAAAGCTCTTTCATTGGAATTATTTGTCTGTTTTCTTTTTTTTTCAAGACTGAAGATGGATCACAGCTCTCTCTTCTTATAATACCGTTAAAAATGTGATAAATTACCCTTTCAAGAAATTCCATTTTTTAAGAAACACACATCTTTAATAACTGCTTAGTGTTTTATGCTGTCTTATAAATCAAGTATTGCAGACAGTTTCTTCAAAAACTAAAAGTAATACATAAAAACTTAAGTGATATTGTGCTGTGTTGAGTTAAGTTCTCAATTACCTTTTTGAAAAAGTTTTCAAGAATGAAGTACATGTATGATGTACATTCCCTGTCAAGCAAACATAATTCCCTATGCGTATTAAACGTTCAAAACTAGTTAGAAGAGTTACCTTGACGAGAAGTAATCAAGACTGAAGAAAGAATGCTTGGTACACCTTTATTGGCAGAGGATTCCTGATAATTATCTCTCATAAAGGTTATATTTTTAAAATACTACTTTTAGGCTTTTATTTTATTTGTTTGAGTGAACATGTGCATCCTTATGTATTGTGTGTATGTGTGTTTCAAATAACGGTCTGCATTGTTTTTCACACTCATTAATCATGTTCCTCAAAATTTCCACTGCTTTCTATTCAAACTCATCCCTAATCTCAGGTAAGAAGTCATTCAATCATTCATTACTCAGTAATTTATAGACAATACTTGAAGTAGACAAATAGTTTCATCTATTGAAATAGATTGATCTATCATCTAGTTTCATAGATTGATAGCAACACTCACTAAGTAATCCCATTCAACTCTCAGTACTTGAAGAATTGTAGAGAATATGTTTTTAATATTCTGGCTGTTTCCAGAGGTCTTATAGGTATGTGCATTTTAGATTAAATAGTTGGTTAATGATATCCTCATAATGAAAAACGTTTCTTTCGTTTTTTCGTTGCCAAATGAACTAAAGTTTTTAAACTAAAAAAAAATCTATATCTAGAGAAAGAATCTACTTTATAAATTTCGCAGACTAATACTGATTTGTCTTGAGAGAGTATGCGCCTAGCTAATATTCTAACAAGTATTAATTGGTTAGGGAATGTACATGGAAGACGCAAGTATCGACTACGCGAATAAATGTGACGTAAGAGACGCTTGCCTCTGAGAATCCCAACCTGTTGGTTGCAAGCGTTGTGCTACGTCATAGCATTCTTCATTACTGCAGTTAATTCGACCTAACTCAGCCTTTATTATCTTTTAGCGACTATGTGTTTCCTCAATGAATGCCAATGTTAATTCAAATATTGTAACTCCAACCTTTTAGATGACAATCGGCTACGTGAAACAACAAATAATTAGTATACAAATTAAAACAAATTTTTTAATTAATTTTTTTTAATTTTTGTCAAAACTAAATTTTATATAGATTTCCAACCGTAAAAATAAATAATTACTTTAACAGTTGTTAAAAGTGAAGGAGTATTAACATACACAAATCGACCCCAATTGGGTCAGAAAAGGGTTTAAAAAAAAAAATTAGTGTGAAACAAATTTACAATATTTTTTTATTTGTTGCTAACATTTCGTCTTGACCATTTTTAGTGCTGTTGATCGTGGAATGGGGTGCCTGACAAGCCAGGCAAATAAACGGAAAGTATAAACTTTGTAATGCAAACCATTTTCAGTGCTATTGTTCGTGGCAGGGAGTGTCTGGCAAGCCAGGCAAATAAAACTTTCCCGTTATCTTTCGCAAACATTTTGGGTACTCAATAGATTTTGTTTTTGAAGGAAGACCATAATACAATATAAACTACATATATGTGTTCCACATTTCTTTCTTAAATTGTGGAGGGAGGTTTCTTATTATTAATCGACTGCGTTTCCTCCATGTTTTGTGTAATTTTATAGGAATAAAGCATTCCTGTATCACTATCAAAAAGTTAGGGTTTTGCCATGTTTTAATTATCATATCTTTCTCCTGGGAAGCTTGTTGTGAAGGGCTTAAGCGATAGAAGCATTTTCACTCCAGTAAGCTGGTGATATAGCTATATTTTTATAAGTACTACTAATAATTTTTACAGTCATAATGTAGAAAATTAAAAAGTTGCTATATTTATAACAAATATTTTAAGATTAATTTTTGTCGATCAAATATTTTACGCATATTTTTTTCGCCACTTAAACCAACCAAATAAATNAAATTACTATTTTATTGAAAACTAATTTTATTTTCAGAAAGAAAAGTATTTTAAATAATTTTATTTTGGATCTTTTTTATTATTAATTTTTAAGTAGGGGATTTTCATTTTGATGAAGTAATAACTAAAACTCATCATACATCCATCATCATGTCAATATCATAATATTGTTAAAAAATGTAATAATAAGAGTGCAGGATGTGTATATTGTAATTGAGAAGTGGTGAAGAAGAGATTGTGTTATGCAGATAATCTCTGAGGCTAATGTTTGTGGTAACCCCGTCTTCCATGAAAAACTAATCGCTTGAGAGATAATTGCAGAAACAGCTCCCCTGTACTTCTTCAAGAAATGTTCTCTCGACACGACACACTTCTCACCCTTTAGTTTCAACAGCTAAATAGTGCCTGAAGCTTGTATTATACAACCTTCATTTTTCTGGATCACAGATATTTCAGTCCATCACTCCAAGTACCTCCGGCATTAGTCACACTCTTCCTATACCTTTCTCCTCTTAGTATTTTTGGTAACTTAAATAACTATTGAAAATTTTTAAAATTTTGCAATGACAATATTAACAGGCCATCGTTTTCTCGGAAAGAAAAATTTAGTAGATTTATTGTTTGCAAAAAGGAAAAAAATAACGAAGGCTCCAGAAAGCCTAATTGAGACTGATGACTCACTTCTAAGACTTTAAAATTAATGATGAAAGATCATATTTCGTTGAATAAGAGAGATATTTATAGTCAAGCCGATAAAAAAATATAAAATGTTACAGAAACAGAAACGAAGAACTTATTAGTTGAGATTTTTTTCTTCAACTTTAAGAATCTTAGCTGTTGACCAAGTGCGCGATATGATTAGGTAAAGTAGTGGGTAAGTAAACTCCCTGATAATAGATAACCTGAGTTACGGTAGGTTAAATGTAGACGTATGTTTATTCCCTTGGTATAAATCCTAGTAATTCATCTCGCATCAGCTTGATTACGTCATTATGTTCAAGGGATGTAGATCAAATGGTTAATGAAGGATGTAAGGTTAACATAACTATCTGATGTAAAGGGATGATAAAAGGGTGTAATTTGGTGGCTGCAAGATTTTATTTCCTTACGTGCAGTCATCAACTATTCCCTCTGGACTTTACATGCTACTTTAATATAATTTATTAGTAACGGGAGAATAATAGGACTGTAGGTATATACATAAATATATTAATTCTGGTAACAGAATATATAATATGGAATATATATGGTATATAATCCAATACATAATGCAATATATTACTTTAGGTTAGCTTCTTCCTCCACGACCCAAAGTGCAAGCACTGTAGAGTGCCTCAAGAGAGGGTGATAAAAATAAATATATCCTGAATAATGGTCTTCATTTCTTCATATCAATATTTACAATACTACCATCAAAAGGGCTTTATGTACAAAACAGATATAGTTTTACAAATAATATATTCTGCAATATATGAGAATGAAATGAGTTTTTCATTTAACACAAGATAGTTTTGTTTTGTGTGGGTGTGTGTGTGAGTGTGTGTAGTTTATAGTTGCGTTTATGTAAATATTGTTTGTCCCTATTGACCAGATGATAAGATATATTCTCTTCATTTTATGACGAGACTCAATTTAAATTAATCTTTATTTTATGATTTTTTTAATATCCAGAACGGGTATACGATCGAAACCCGATACACCATTCTTAGTGCATACTTTACAAAAATTTAGGCTTAGTTTACCATAAGAATAAACTTGGGATTCGGTGTATTAAGGAAAGTTTTTATATATTAGATGTTTTTGTTGGGGTTCAGTCAAGGTAGATCCAAAAAAAATACTAATTTAAAAAATGTGTATTTTTTAAATTATATGCCAACGTTAAATAATAATATTTACGGTAAAAAAAAAAAAAAAAATCCATTTGTTTTTGAGTTAATTTGTGGAATGAGTGCTGTATGTCTATAAACCATCATTAGAGGTCTCCATAAAAAGTAGTGATCATAAAATGAAGTGATAAGTACGATTAGAGGAGAAATATTAAAATATAATGATATTAATATTAAAATATACTTCCTGGAATATATTATTTGAGCTTGTACTCTAAAACAAAGAGTTGGCTTCAAAGAATTTTACACAGCATTTAAAACACTCGTTTATTTATTAAAAGTAACATATGTAGTCGTGACTAGAGATAATATTTTCAGTAAAAATTTCTTATTAATGATGACTTTTATTTATTGTTAAAGTGAACATTGAAACTTATATTTAAGCTTTCGTCAGAGCTGAGGAAAAATAAAACTAGAGGTATTAAAAACATTTTTAAAAATTATAGAAACAACTATACTAAAATATTCCACAATTGTTTATTTCCTACATATGTAATAATATGGTTAAAGGAGTATTATTGGATATTATTAATTGTGAAATAAATTATTGGAGCGCAGTCATTTGGAACATATTTATTGAGTTCTTAATGTGGGAGATAAGTAAAAATGTTTGACGTAGATTTTGACTCATTTGCTAAGATAATTGCTTTTGACGTTTGTCGAACTGGTTCTGACCCTAGTTTGATGGGATTGGCTGTAAAATAAATTTAAATCTGTTATACCTTAATTTAGTCTATTTAGTGCAGATGGACTAAGCACATTGTCGAAACATGTAATTCCAAATCCTAAGCTACATCCAATTCGGTCTAGCAATTTCTTAAAATCCTGTGCATCCCTTTTCAGCGTACATCAGACTGATATTCTTTTTTTTTTTAATATTAATTGTTGGATTCTGCACATTATAAAATATAGAACACAAAACTTTTTGAGAGGGAAAAGGAATCAATTAACTAGAAAACCATACTATCATTCTTGCTAATAATATATTCATGTTGGTTTATTTTTTATTTTTCTTATTCCTTTTTTAGTAAAATTATAATTTATTCATCAATTTACCGCATTACAATTTAGTCTCCTAGAAGGGGTCTCTTAGATAGCTCATACAGCTAAAACATTGATTGGTTTGTTTAAGATTAATTTTCATTCTATTACTGTTTTTTATATGTAATCCACCCCGAATATAACAACCTTACAAATCTCAATGTTGTTCAATTTTTATAATAAGCTACATCCCCCCCCCCCCCAAATGTGGAAATTATTTGAAAAGTGACTCCGTTTCTCATATCTAATCTCCTCCACATTCCTATCTGATTCACACCTATGTGATGACAGCTGCTTTGAGTTATCACTTCACTCTGTTTTGTGCGGTGGCAGAGTATTCCTATCAGTACCGAATTTTTTCTCTTCTTTTTAGTCTTTAGGGCACTGTAGAGAACATAATTAGAATATTTATCGAGAAGAATATTTTGTTATATTTATATATACCGTTTCTGTATAAATTAGTTTTTTGTTGGGAATCCATTAATATATANGTTTAATTATTTAGATACCACCCATAGATTTAATTCTTTAAAATGCCTTATTATTTAAATTATCTATCCAGCGAGATCCAAAACTCCTTTATTATATATATATATAAACACCTAACAAATCGAATAAATTCTACTGCATCGATGACAATTAATGAGTGCGTTAAAAAGTTGTTTATGATTTCCTGATTTTTTATTTGTCAACAGTAAATAGAGGGATCTGACAAAGGCATAAAACTACAATTACTTATATTACTTTTGACATTTCGGACTTGTGACCATCAGCAAACTGTGGGTGGGGGGGGATAAGCCTAGCGTACATTCGATTAAATCACTTGAGGGTTCCAAAACTAAAGAAATTTGTATTAAAATCTGTTTGAAGATTCGTTTAATTTTACGTAACATTCCAGGGTAAATTCTTAAGTCTTCTAAATAAGGATGCAACAAAATTGAATGAAGTACCATGAAATATGTTATTGCCTGAGGTATAATTTTTGTTAATTTGACGAAAGAGATAGATGAATTATACTTAGATTAAAAACCTTTTACTTATTTGAAATATTAATCCTAACCTATAGAACTTATTACATGCATACATATTTTTCGCATATAAAACCATTTGAATTGAAAAGTACTGATTAGGTGTAGTGGAGAGCATACCTGTTGGAAGCCAAGCTCTATCGCTCTCGTGATTAAGGTATACAGTTTCTAATGACCGCTCTGCGGATTTAGTTATCTTTACATGCATAAGCAGGTAGTGTTTTATACATCTCCAAAGGAATGTTCCTTGCGCTCCTCATGGAAATACATTGGTTTCGGAGGGCATACCTGTTGGAAGCCAAGCTCTATCGCTCTCGTGATTAAGGTATACAGTTTCTAATGACCGCTCTGCGGATTTAGTTCTCTTTACATGCATAAGCAGGTAGTGTTTTATACACCTCCAAAGGAATGTTCCTTGCGCTCCTCAAGGAAATACATTGGTTTCGGAGGGCATACCTGTTGGAAGTCAAGCTCCAAAGCAGAATAATACATTTTTGAACTGCCACAGTAGAAGATAAATGCGAGTACAGCAATCAAGTACGTTTGCCAACCGAAAATGATCGATGGATTAATTTGTGATTTACGATCGAAATCGATTAGATACTTAAAAGTTTACATATCTCATCATAATTTAGTTGATAATTTACTTCAAACATTTTTAAAGTATTTGCTAAATCTCACGAAAAACTGAAAAAATTAAATATGTAAGATTGCAAAGTATCTATCAAACACAGTTTGGCAATTAACATTGTTGCTTTTCATAGAATGTGTATGATACTTGACGTGAATTGAGGAATGCACACTCATCATACATTTAGATCCCATCTTTATTGCTTAGCTGATGGAAACATATTTTTATTATCAAAGTAGTGAGGGAACAGACAAATAGGAAGCGTTCAGAGACCATACTGTCATTTGATCTGCTTTAGGTACAACAGGATGAATAGCCAGGATTCTCGAGAAGCTAAAGATAAGATCGATGTACCCTACCGATTAAAAAAAATTACCGATTATCTCCCTAACCTTAGGGATAAGCTGGAACTCATGATTCTAGGTGTGTACAACATTCCGTGCTCATGCCGGAAATCACCTATTGAAGAAACTGGCTTAATTATTGATACGAAGCTCAAACAACAGATTCCCGACATTAGCGGAACATTTCGCAGTCGCCACTCACCAGGTATAGTTTGTGATTACCGCAGGACTATCAGGGGAGCCATAGAAATCATTATAAAAATTAAATAAAGTTAATAAGAAAGAAGGATACATTCTATAAGTCAAAATTGGAAACTAGCATTATTAGTCAGAAAAATCAACTCCGCTACAAGTGATAACTGGAGCCAGACAGTCTTATCCTGAAAGAAACAGATAAGAGCGAACCAATGGGAAGGCAGACTTAGATCAAGGTCTAGGCCCTAGGCAGGTACTCGTATAATAGTCCCTGCATCTAGAGTCGCTCTCATTCTTCTTTTAGCCCTGAAGAAGCCATCACATGATGTGCGAAAACTTGTCAAGAAGAAACTTTTTACTACACGGTCAAACTCGTAAGAAATATTTATGAATATTCCTGGAGACCGTGAAAGCCTACTTGTTAATGATATTTCTTTATCCTTTTTATACTTTTATTTACTAAATCTTTCCTTTATGGCGTCGTCAAAACTCATTTTACTTCGGGACATTGTTAACTTTCTCCTTAGCGCCAAGACAGTCAATGTCTTTGACGCTTTATTTTATTCATCTCCTTTTCATTATCCTTCAAGGTTTTGGTTTTAGTATCTTTCTTAAATAATTTTCATTGGAATGTAAATTATTTTCAAGTGAGAAATCCTTCAGGTTCTGCAGGCTTATTTGTAAAATGAGCTGTTTAGTACTAAATTTGTAAAACCTGAATACTTTTCTTTTATATGTACTAAAAGATAGATTTAGTAGCGGTGTAAGCACCTCTTTTCATTAAAATCAGTTTTTTTTTTTTTTTTGTAGTGTATATTCTCTATAAAAACACCCGTTTGATAGAAAGTCCGTAGCACGCAAAATCGGAGTTTTACAGCACTATTAGTAAATAATGAGTTCGTGTACTCATGATAATTTTTTCGTTCTTGTTGAAAAATGGCCTACACAGTGCTCTGAGTGTTCACTTGGTACTTTGTTTATTATTTGTTTTCTATATAGCATTTTCTGATTTTTACTAATGATTTAAATTTTACCGATTTTTGAGGCTTCCATGCTTTTCAGATGTGTTATTTATAATTATAATCAGGAATCTGTAAGCGTTGAAGGGCTAACAGGTTTAGAGGATCTGGAAAGTTTACGTACACTAAATACGTACGGTATTTGGTGCCCGTATTTATTTATGGACCTAGGGACCAACAGATCAGGAAATTATGCGTGTTCATCTCCTCTCTCTTAGTAGGGATTGCAGGAAAGTGTGTGAGGAAAGTGTTTTATCTTCTTAAGGTTTGAAGTTTGAAAAAAAAAAATTTTTTAATACGGAATAATGATGTATGAACTTTGGGAGTATGAATCCCATTTCTATTATAGTTTAATATAAATAGAAGGGAAACAGTCTAACAACTTTTTTATAGTTTTATATGTAATAAATATTTTGTAAAAATATACAACTCAGTTCTCTATTTTTATTTATTGGTTAACTGTTTCCAGATTTTTGGAAAACATATATTTGTCTAGTGTTTTATTTATTATAATAAAACATTTAGAAATAACATTACTTTTAATTTTACATATTATAGTATTAATTGTAGCGTGTTTTTAATAGTTCGTATTTATAATAGCCTCATCTCCCTCCTTAATGTATTCATTACAAAGGAAATGGGCCTTTACCTCAACACTGAATTTATAACCATAAAATAAAATTTAGTAATGTTTTCTAGTAACTGTAAAATATTTAATGTGGTTATTAAGATTAAGTTGGTCTTTAAAATATTATTTAAAGTTGAACAAATAGTTGAAGCAGCTAGGCAATATATTGTAGAACAGTAAAAAATGTCATTTTCCTCTTTACCTATCATCTGCCACTAAATCTTTAGTTTACCACCCTGTCTAAACACCCATAACCCACCCAGGGAAGGTTATTAACTGATAAGTGCTGTCATTGAGCCCGCTCAATCCTGTAGGGTCGGTACGGGAGTCAGGAACCTTCGGAATTTCACCCTTCCACTACTATTTTTATTACACATTTTATCTCATTTCTATATAATCTTTAAAGTTATCATTTAACTTTAATATTCTCTGTGCATTAAGCATTGAAATTTGAGTTTTGAAATAAAAAAGTATAAATATTATTATAGGGAATATATAATTGTATTAATGTCCTGGTTATTGAAACCCAGATGCATTCCTTTGCTTTCCAATTTAACGTAAATGAATAAAGCACAAAAATTATTTTCTTTGACCTATTATTAGTGTGTCCTTTAGATACGGTACTTATTCTACTTAAGGTAAAGAACTTAGAAGAATACCACTTTTTTTTACTTAAGTTAGTGTTGTGATATGGAAAGCCCCCCCATACATTTCAGCTATGTAGGGTTATACAGGAAGGGTAGTTACCCTCTTCCTAGCATAGGAAACCGTTCTGATAAGAATGAAAAGACTCGAATGTGTCCCTTTGGCTAACCCGGCGCCCTCATACATTTCAGCTATGTAGGGTTATACAGGAAGGGTAGTCACCCTCTTCCTAGCATAGGAAACCGTTCTGATAAGAATGAAAATACTCGAATGTGTCCCTTTGGCTAACCCGGCGCCCTCATACATTTCTCATTATTTGTGGAAAATTCTGTTGTGATTTTATTCTAAATTCATGGCATCACATTTAACTAAACTATTTGGTAGATATAATTGTTTCACTAGGTAAATTTTAAACAACGAGCTTCAATTAATTTAATGCGCCAAATTTAGATATATCTCATTATTTATTTATTTTCATGAAAAAAAAAAAAAAGAGCCGTACATGATTTAAGAAATCTCTTCCTAAAGGTTCTCTTTTGCCTGAGGGACCTCGAAATAATGCCCTAGAAGACGGATCCCATAATGCATTGCAGCACTTATGAACAAGCCGGGTATAGTGGTG
This sequence comes from Oncopeltus fasciatus, assembly GCA_000696205.2. Taxonomy (NCBI): domain Eukaryota; kingdom Metazoa; phylum Arthropoda; class Insecta; order Hemiptera; family Lygaeidae; genus Oncopeltus; species Oncopeltus fasciatus. The sequence goes on from KZ808804.1 coordinate 159,661, forward strand.
TAGTAATTGAAAATTCTGGGGCCTCTGATTAAAAGAGCAGTACAAGTAAAGATCTTTGAAAAATTACCGAAGCGTTCGAGGCTAGACACCCTTGTGTTATTTTCATTTATAAATGGACTTAAAAACAATACGTTTGGATCAACTTTGACCGAACTCCAACAAATTCTCTTTTAACATAACGTAAGTTTCTCCTAAAAAAAAAGTAAGGAAAAAAAAAAATTCAAGTAATGTCTGTTTGTAATCTTTTTATTTATTTCTATTATTTGATGTAATTCCAATAATAACTAACTAATACTTAAGAGAAAGTGTATAAACTATTAACCTACCGATTAAATTATAGGCTTAGAAATGAAGCAAGTAATAAAATGAAATCATCAATGTTCGCTATAAAAATTAAATGAAAAATAAATAAAGTCGTTGTCACTCTCGTATCTTTCCTCCCCCACATTCATAACTCAGTCATTCACCCCATTGTTAGGGGATTGGCTTTGATTTTCACTAAAACCCTCTCTATTATGGCTGGTAGCTTCTTTCTTTCTTTCTTTTTTTGAATATATTTAATTAAATTTACGTCATCCGTGTGACTAAACTTATGGTGCAGAAAAAACTATTTGGATTTCCAGGATCACACAAATGTCGTCGTGTGGGGTCAACAATATAAGGAATATATTTTTTTCTCACCGCTAATATGACTATTTTCTAGTTTTCCTGAAATTTACGTTTCCCATATGACGAGAAAATAATTGATTTTACTATTTATATATCAAGTGTAGTATTGACAGGTGAATTTATACATGTGTAAAAACATAGTAATAATATATACAACTAAAAAAAAAAATAACTGCAAAAGGAGAAATTAAAATATTTTTCTACTTCTCATTCTATCATGCTCTTTTAGCGCTCCTTAGCTCGAGTGTTAAATTTCTCATTCAACCCTTTAAAGACATACAGGGAGGGTCTACCTACAGGTATGAAGCTCCCCAATCTCTTGCCCCTAGGGGAGGTATTAATTTTCCCACTAAAACCTGCCCTGGGTGAGACATAAAACGCCGGGTTGGAAAAGCCTTAATTCTAATTTTACCCCTAAAACTTTACATAACCCTGTATAAATAAGATTATTATTATAATATAAACACGTTGATCAATAAAAAAATATTAAAGACC
>KZ808805.1:19072-40597 GCA_000696205.2 Oncopeltus fasciatus
GGAAAGAGACTTAAAGGGCAGTAGTATTAAATAATATATCAGATTGCGTTTTATATTAATCTAACCTCTGATTATGGCTTAAAATGTGAGCTGATAAGACGAAATTCGAAATAAAAATATTCCTGGTTTTACAATATGTGGTCTGTTTTATCCAATTATCTTACGACTTAGCTTCAAAATTTCTTTTTAATACAATCACACGGTCAGCTAAAGTCATCAATATTTTAAAATCAGTTTTTATAGAACTAATAATTTTCCCTAGTTATAGATACCTCAATACCTCAATTGTTTTCCCTAGCATCCCTGTATTGAAATTACTGGTTGACCTGCATTGTTGAAAAGCGATTCAGTTTCATTGCCAATTATTGTTTATGCGAATATTTACTCTTATCTACTGAAGAGTACATTGTTTCTGTCATTTGTAGGAGGAGTTAGCGAGGGAATTAGTTCGATTTTTATTCGAATCTTCCAAGGAGGGGAAGGGGTTAATTAAAAAAGTTTCACCCCTTGGGAGAGAATCTCTCCACATTTTACAAAACTGTTATTAATTTGCTGCTTCCAGGGGTAGTCGTGTTAATTGTTAATTGATCCAGAGACCCTCCATCCTCTTGTTTTTACTTTATAATTCAGTGATGGCAGGGTCTTCCATGACCTGATGTTGATCCCGGGTTCATTCTCTCGTCTACTGCTAGTAACAACCACAGTATACTACGGCATCTTGACAAAACAATCCTCTAGTCTACAGCTACTAGCAACCATATTGATCCGTGGTTCATCTCTAGTTGTTGAAAAAACAATCCTCTAGTGTACAACTACTAGCAACCATATTGATCCGTGGTTCATCTCTTGTTGCTTACAAAGCAATCCTCTAGTCTACAGCTACTAGCAACCATATTGATCCGTGGTTCATCTCTAGTTGTTGACAAAACAATCCTCTAGTCTACAGCTACTAACAACCATATTGATCCGTGGTTCATCTCTCGTTTTTGACAAAAAATCCTCTAATCTACAGCTACTAACAGCCATATTGATTCGTGGTTCATCTCTCGTTGTTGAAAAAACAATCCTCTAATCTACAGCTACTAACAACCATATTGATCCGTGGTTCATCTATCGTTGTTGACAAAACAATCCTCTAGTTTATAGCTACTAACTACCATATTGATCCGTTTTATATTGCATCTTACCGAATAGAAGAATTGAATCTATCGTCGGAATTATTTTATTTACATTCTCTGGGCGCAGTCCAAAATTACCGCGATGTCATCCGGGCGGGCATGCTATCCATTATACCACTGAGACTAGCCAGATAAGTTATTAAATTCCCAGAACCGAAAGTATAAGCCTCTGAGAGACACGAATAAATCGTTTTATGCTCGAAGGAACTAACATAGTCAAGCTATTTATATGACAATCGTTATATACTTTTTAATTTGTTTAAAAGTAATGGGAGATTAAATACCACAACTAAAAAATAATATTTATAAAAATAAATTAAAAAGTAAATAACGAGAGTAGCATAAATAGCTTGACAATGTCAGTTCCTTCGAGCATAAAACGATATATTTGTCTTTCTCGGAGGCTTAGACTCTCAGTAGTAGTGCTGGAAATTTAATAACTTATCTGGCTAGTCTCAGTGGTGTAATGTATAGTATGCCCGCCTGGATAGCAGAAGATCCAGATTCGAGTTTTGGCTGAAACAGTTTCGATTTTTAATTCTACTCCCTTAATTGTTTAAAATTAATGTGGGATTAAATACCACAACTTTTTTATAGCCTTTATTTACATATTACATTCTGTTAAAAATAAATAAAAACAATTTTGTAATTTGTACAATGATTAGTGAAAAAATAAATGACATTAATGAAAGTCACATGAGGAGGGAAAGTGGCCAGTGACACCACTCTCAAATTATTTACAGACTATGTGCCCTGGAAAAATCTTCGTTTGAGTCGACGTGGAGGGTTGTAGGAGTTGGGGAGTTGGAAGACAAGATTTGTGCTAGTAGATTAGGATGGAATGGCAATGGAATTACTGTGGAAAAGACTGAAGCGGGAAGAAATTAGATCCTGAACAAAATGAATATTAAAATTTTGGTGAAGATAGGAATTGGATACGTAATAGGGAGCATTTGCGATTGTTCGGAGGGTTTTGGATTGAAAGGACTGGATTCGTTGGATGTCGGAAGGCTTGGCCGAACACCAGATTTCTACTCCGTAAGTCCACATGCAAGTCGGGAGTCAAGATAGAACCCAAGGTAACGAACGGAATTTGAATGTGGTAAAGGAATATTGTTAAATTTCACAATTTCGAGAAAGTATTTTTTCCGCAGTTGGAAATTAACTTGAACGCATTTTGCTTCATTGATTTTTATTCTCCATTTGCCACACCATTGTTTGATTTTTTCGAGATGATCTTGCAGGTTTTTAGAAGCAGTTTTAGGATCGAAATGGGAGGATAGGATAGCTTTGTCGTCCGCAAATAGAGCTAAGAGGGTATTTGGATGTGTAGGAATGTCAGCAGTGTACAGGTTGAATAGGATAGGTCCAAGCACACAACCTTCAGGAAATCCCGCTTCCGCTTGGTAGAAATCGGAGCAACCTAATCCTTGCCGAACCCTAAACAAATGGTTGCATAAGTAAGACTTAAGGATAATGTAAGCGTTATGAGGAAGTATGGATTTCAGTTTAAACAGGAGACCACTGTGCCAAACTCTATCAAATACTTGGGAAACATCCAAAAAAGCTCTTGGGCAGTACTCTTTGCGCTCAAGGGAAGAGGAAATGTATTCTACGACGCAAAACACTTGCTACACAGTAGAATGCTTACGTCAGAAGCCAAACTGATGATTTGGGAGGATATTGAAGAGTTCAATATGGCATCATTCGTTTTAACAGAACTTTTATGAAAACCTTAGAAAGTGAAGGAAAGAGACTTAAAGGGCAGTAGGATGAAGGATTATGTAGTGGTTTTCCAGGTTTAGGAAATAATTTTATGTCGGAATATTTCCAGAGGAGTGAGAAGTGTTTAGTTCGGAGTATACAATTATAGATGTAGCTAAGGAATATAATTGCCTTCTTGGGAAGGTTACAGAGAATTTGACCGGTGATAAAATCATATCCGGGTGATTTGCGCTTAGGCAGACGAGATACTATATACTTGACCTCGGATGGTGTTACTGCCTTGAGTGGTAAAGACATAGGTAATGGCATGTCCTGAGACTCCTCAGTCTCCATGGTATTGGACAGTTCTAAGTGGTCCAAATGAAGGTGTAAATGTTTGCTTGAAGTGCTGGGCAAACATTTCGGCCTTGTCTTTTTTCAGAAGACGCCCAGGAACCATCTCCACGACGCAAGGGGGTAGAAGCTTTATGACTCTTAAGGATTCTGCGAGTAGCAATCCAAAGGGATTTTTCTCCTGCTGAGAGGAAAGACAGATGAGCATTAAAATCCTCATTTCGCAAAGCACCTACTTTTTTTCTTTACGAGCTGGAAAGATGATTAAAAATACCACAACTAAAAATAAAAATAAAAGTAACATTTATTATATAATTTTTATTTCCTTCTTCTTTGACCAATGTCTATAAGCCTTTCAGTATGAGGGAAATATTGATTTTCTTTCAAGCAAATTTCAAACTCTTTCTATAAGGAATGAGTTTAATAAAATTAATTATTACAACATACAAAAAAATTAACAGAATCAGATTAATACATTTCGTAATTTTAATTTAAAAAAAAACAAGTTAAGATTGTTTTGAAAATATCCCCATTAATGTCGGTAAGAGGATGTTATATAGGGTAATTCCGTTCAAAGGCTTGGAAGTCTTCTGATGTGTAGACATTAGAATTTAATTTGATTTGCCGCTGGGTGAGTTAGCAGTCATTAGGCAGGCAGCTTCACGAAGCCCGCTAGTAAACTTCTTGAGGCACCCCTCGAATACAATGTGTGCCTCGAGTGCTCGCCGCCCCACTAACGAATGGCTCCGAGGACTTTTTAAGCTCTTCTCTCTGCTTTCCACGCTAGCGCCATTCCAAGATCTGTCCAAGAGTCGAGTTTCCGCTGCTATCACTGCTGAAGCCACAACGTCAATCGACCATTTGCCTTCGGATGAACTCATCGAGTCGAAATATGACAGCTAAACAGAACGATAATATAAGAAAATATTTAACAGGTCAGATTTTTAATTGGAGAAGTGGAGATTGGAAAAAATTATATGCTATTCACTGTCTGTACGTAGGTGTAGAAGGAGAACATGGTGAAGATCAAAACATACAAAGGGATATGGTTAAGGTACCTCAGAAGAGGGCTATGAGTAAAAAAGAGATGAAGAAGCGGCTCCGGCAATCTGCTAGTCTGACCAAAATAAGAAGCCTCCAAATGTCTGAATATCTAAAATTTTGACTAAAGAGAATACCTGCAAAATAAAAATGCATTGAAGATTTCTGTTAGAAAGAAGTATGTTGCTGCACTAAGCATACTTAAGTAGGCAATGAGAAATCATGGGAAGAAATAGAAAGAAATCTGGAAGAGGAAATTAAAGATCATTAAACTTTGGTAAAAATTAAAGATATTATGTGGAGAGGTTATATTAGGGATTAGTTCTTGGGGTATCTCGAGACGAAATTCCTGACTAGTCGACTAGTTAACTCTAAAATGAAAGATTTTAGTGGTAAAAGCAAAAATAAACAGAAGAGCTAGCTTGGAACGGTGAATTGTGGCTTACATAGTCGTCATGTATGTCTAGAAGAAGTATTACAAGGTGTAATCAAAGTAAGGATGTAATCGATACTTAAAAAACATTTTTCTTGGAAATTTCATCACATGCATCTACCCAAAAAAAAAAAATTTTTATAACCGATAATGGCACCTCTATTATTTGTTCTTACAACTTTATCTGGACCACATCATACTTTCAGTATGTCTTTTTTTATTATTATTATTATGAAGTATTCGGAGGTTTTCGTGTTTTGCTATAGTTCTTTGATTAATTACTCCCTTCATTCCTTTCTTAACTAATAATCAGCATTCCATTTTCTTCTATTCCATTCCACAAAAGACTGGGTATTATTCTAGAACCAATAATCCTCTTGGGAAACCTCTTGCCACATACATTCCTCGTTTCTTCTGTCTCTTTACTTCCATCGTCCTAGCAAACACATAGTTTCCTCCCTCATATTCATTGCTGAGTAATTATTAGTGGGCCCACTAGAGAAATCGAATATATGCTTGATTTACATTTAAATTGTTTTGTTAGATTTGTTTTATGTGCCCTTAATATTTTCATGTCATTAAACGGACCTCCGTGTCATTGTGGTTATCACATCTTTCTGAAGGAAATATGTACTTGGTTTTCTTCTATTGCAATCCTCTCATTATCATGCTTTCAAATCAATAAAGGATGTTTGATACGTTCTCACAAAACCATAATATACAGTCCTTCATTTCTAAGCATTTAATTGCTTTCGCTCCCGTGCTATGTATATTATTATTAAACTTCAGTTTTGTTTTTAGAGCATTATTTTTAATCACTATTGTATGATTTAAAATTTTATTAATATTGTATTAATATAAGTTAGTAGTTTTAGTATTTTCACGACACACTTATGGCATACATACTCAGACACACACTTATACACAGACACACACACACAAACACACAGTTGTTTCACGAAAATGAAAATAGCCTAACTATTATAGTTGATAGTTAGGTTACAGCCAAACTATAGCTCTTAATTTTTTAATTACCATTTTTCTAACAGCGTAAATATATGAGTGAGAATCTGTAAAATAGTATTATACAGTCATCAGATTTATAAAAAAAAACTGTTTAGAACATTGTTTAGAAGAAAATTATTTTAATTCATAATTTCTAGTCTACTTATAGTAACAGTGATTATTTTTTCAGAACTAATTAATAAAAGACAGTAGCAATTCAAAAATTTTAAAAATCAATACAGGAGTTCATGTCGCTTACAAACATGTAGTTTCGTAAACAAGTACAGACACATATATTGTAAAATATGTATTTTTTTGGAGGAATTCAATCAGATTTATTTATATGTTGAAAATATAACTAATTATATATCTATTTCAGCTTAATTAAGTCAAACTAAAATAATTTAATTAAAGGTTGAAACTTGAATGTCAAAATTTTATCAACATGTTGATTATATAAAGCTTATAATTGCTCTTAAAATTTGACTTCTTTCGAAGTTACTCACTAATAGAAAGTGCAAGACTCAAAAGAGCCATTTTCTCTGAGATAATTCTGCTTTAAACCGAAATAAAAAGAAACCCCTTTACCCGGGTAGGGTATGCTTTCAGAATAATTTTCGTTAAAGAGACTATGATAAAAAGTACAAGAGAGAAGAAGAAAGGAGACAGAAGACTAAGTTCTTGGTTGGCTAGCAATGTGGGTGAGAGAGAGAGAGAGAGAAAAAGAGAGAGAGACAAGGAAGGGTACAAAGTGGACCTGAGGGAAATTTAAAGACTAATTCGTCTACTTAGCTTTCTGCTTGCCTGCTGCTGGGGAGGGCCGGGGGCTAGTGCCAGGAGAATATAATCAGTCTCACCCCAGCCTCCTGGATAACTCCCATTCAGCTAAAAGCCGATGTCACAATTGGAGAATTCCTCCCGATGCCCCATGGAAAATGTCTTAATTCAGTTTCCCTTCCTCCTGAAGTGACTGGATTCCATGGTCAATAGGATTAGCATTATGCGGTCTTTCTGGTAGCTTTACCGTGGTATGCTACGGTACCAGCGAGTGTCGTTCTTCACTGCCTTTTGCGTCTTCCATCGAATGCATGTAATGCGTGTCCTATACCGGGTGGAAAAGTAGTCTGCTCAATCAGGTGTGTTTGCCCAACAATCCTGGATTTATCAAAAATTGACTCTACATTATATCCTGATGTATAAATGTTAGTGGGAACTTTCTGAAGTTCGATTAAATCTATTTTTAAATAATGAATTAATTTTGGTAGGTAATCCCACGCTAAATTGTCTAAAAGAAATACACTGGGAGCCAGAGAAAAAAACTTTATTTTACTACCTCAGCCGGGAATCGAACCCGGTCTCCTACTTTCTGGGTGGGCGCCCTGACCTCTAAACCATCGAGTCAGCTTCGATAATCTTTCCAATTCCAACTTATTTAAGTAACTACCAACTGAGGAGTTGGTAAATCTATTAATACTTTCTTGATTCTATAATGATTACAATTCCTTAATAGAGAAAATGTGTTCTCAAACCTTTAACTATTTATAGAATATGGACCAAGAATATGCACCATTGAGCAATGCTTTGAAAGTAGTCACTTATTAGGACCAAGTATTAACAATATCATTGTTAACCTTGATAAAGGTCTTCGATCATAATCATTTATAGAAAAAAAAAGCATCTACTCAAGCAAAATTCAATGAATTAATTATTACGCTATGTTGATAACGTGATTTAGTTGAAGTTTCTAAGTTAATAGTTAATACTTTGAATCATTGAACAAGCTTGAGCATTTTCTGTTATTTTTGTCTCTTTATAAGTATTTACTTTATAAAAACATAATAAACTTTCGGGAAGGGAACTTTTTAGACGCTCAAAGTTTCCACACATGGTACATTACATGCCATCGGAGTGGACTGTAGCACTAGAAAAGCATCCGAAGAATCCCGAGGGAATGGAAGCCTATCAATTTATAGAAGGGAGAAAGGAAACAGAAAGAGAGCTAAGAGATATTTCCTTGGACGGCCATAAATGTGATTTATGGTGCGGCGGGAGCTATTGGGCGGACCTGAGATGGTGCTCCTAAACCGATGCAGGAGCCCGATTCGCTCGCGATAGATGATGGAAACTGCATTACGGATAAGGAAGGGCTACTGGGATATCGGTGGCGTCGTTTCAACAGATAAGTGCCCCACGACCTAGCTTTCCAACCTGACCTAGCTCACATCATTCCTCTATTCATGCATTAGGCCTTCATGGGCCCGGAGTAAGTTGGCTGCAACAAACCATTGACTTGTTAAAGAATAACTTGTCTATGGTGTAGGAAAAATTTAGGTCCCATTGTAATTTAAAAAGATGAATGAAAATGAAATTATCCTCACAAATATATATAAAATAAGAAATTTATGACCAATAAATGAGGTGTGATTTGAAAAGGTAGAAAAGTACGTGCTTCTGTGTTACTCGCCAAGTCTCATTGATAAAAATATCTAAAAATGTCAGTGAGCACGTTGGTTGCTGATAGCTGCATATCCGAATGTTGGTGCAGTCCACACAGCAAGACTTCAGAGAGCTCAGAATGCTGCCATTAGATTTATTTTCAGATTTATGGTTTTTGGGAATTTTGAGTTAAGACTATGTAATAATGAGTGGGGAGGCAGTTCGGGGAGAAAGTGGTAGTAGAGTTGCAGACAGAAGGGAGGCTTGGGGACTAGGCTAAATGGAGAAAACAAAAGAAGTTTGGGAGGGAAGGAATAGGGTTGAAAACCTCCCCCAGGGTGAGGGGTGATTGGTTTTCTTAATTTGCATGTTTTTTAGAGTCTTTCTTCCAGCACTGATTTTTGGGGACTGCAAACATGCCTAGTTTCGCATAACAACTTAATTTCGTATTCTTAAATTTCTCGTTCGGAGTTTCTTTTTATAATTGAAATTCCCAAAAGCCAATAAATCTTTTTAAAACTGGATTTATTATGCTTAAGTTTCAGAAAAGAGTGTGAAACAGGAACATTCGTGGTTCAACTATGGTATAATTGCTAGGTGGTTGCCTTAACTATGGTATAATTGCTGCTAATTACATGTTGCTAGGCACAACAAACTCTAACAATTTCGGGAATCGTATAACTTAATTTATGTATTTTTTTTTATTAAGTGTTAGCCTCCCATTCAACCATTTAGGGTCATGGAGGGAGGGGCTATCTACAGGTTGCCACCCCTTTCTAAACGACCATGGCTCAGGACAAGCTTTTAATATAAATAAAAGATTGCCCTAGGCGGGACTCGAACTCGCAGCTCCAGGATTGCGAGACCCGAACGGATCCCATGAGCTACTCTGGCGCCCATTTATGTATTTTATTTTAAATGTATCCAAGTAGCCCGCCCAAAACATTCATGACTAGTTTCAGATCTCCAAAACAGTAGGTCGCAGTGAATACGTTTTCACGATACGACCTCCCCGCAAGTTGTAGTTTAACCCAGAAAATGGGTTTCCCCTAAACCCGGAATTTTGAAGTATGGAAAAGTTTTTAAATCAAATGTTTGAATGAAAACCGGAAAATTTCAAGAAAATGAATGAATGAAAATTTCAACCCCTATAACACGGTTTGAATTTGTTGAGTTACACGTGGAAGATAGCAGACACACATATACACAGACATTTATATAAATATATGTTTCTATATATATATGTTTCTGTATATTCGTTTATTCCGATTTCTTAGCGTTTATTTGTTGTATCCTGAATAATATTTTAGGCTTATAACAAGTTATTTAACAAGGTTAAAACTGCGTAAACTAAGCAAGTTCCTCACTATCGTATATATATCAAATTATATATCTAATAGGAAGTAAAGGAGAAAATATAGATAATTGTTTTATATAATCTGTCATGAGAGCAAGCTCAATAGTTACATTCCTTTGGAATTTACTAAAACAAATTATAACAAAATAAAATGACTTAGCCCAAGCTAGGAAATTTTAAATAATTTATTCTGAGATGATTTTAGTTGGGGTTCGTCAAGGTAGATCCAAAAAACACAAATTTAAAAAATGTATTTTTTAATGAAGGATTATCTGCCAACGTTTCGGCTTACATTGTAACCCATCTTCAGGGTCATGGAAAGTGAACTTAGGGATAGGACGTCCTCTCTCATCTTCATGATAGCCCTGAAGATGGCTTACAATGTAAGTCGAAACGTTGGCAGATAATCCTTTATTAAAAAATACATTTTTTAAATTTGTGTTTTTTGGATCTACCTTGACCGAGCCCCAACTAAAATCATCTTAGAATAATATCTACGGTCAACAAACTCTCCTTTTAAATAATTTATTGTGTATATAATATATGAAGTATAAATATTATGAAAGATAATTAAATAACTCCAGTAAAGAAAATTTAATTGTACTTAATTTAAATAATAACTGCTTTAAACCTGTAATATTTTATGTATCCCATAAGTGTCAACTATTGAAGCACGCATTTCCAAAGAATGAGGTAGAATTTAATAATCGTTTGAGAATTTAATAGCAGTCGCTCTCCCTTCTTTATTTACTTTCAAGAAGTAATGTGTGAAGTAAGTTATCCTTGGAGATTAGTTCTAGGGAGATATCCAGCGAACGCCTTAAATTAAATAACTTGTTGAAGTGGAAGCGGAAACTTAACGAACTGCCGTATGTCACCAGTGTCAGGTCCCTTCAGCTCAATAATTGCTGCCATGAGCTATGAAAAGCCGAGACTTTAAGGGATTGCACTAAGAAAACTGGCTCCCCAAATATTCATTTTATTAAAGACCCGCCCCTGGTGTTTAGTGCCCCCCCTATCGGTCTCTCTAGTATAAGTCTTTGTTTATTTCCCAAGTGTGCATTGAGGGGAATTTAAATTCCTCTTGCACTGAACTAGAAATAGGGCAAGCTTAATAGCTCGCCCAACTTATTTTAGCTGTATAATGCTCTGAATTTTTAAAAAAACTGGACAGCAATATACAGTCAATGTGAGGTACTGGCACAATTTGCCTATTGTTATGGGCTACTGGTCAATAAAAACTAAAAAACAAATATAAATTACAGTTAATTCATTATATAAAATAAGTATCTCTACGAATTACAGCTAACAATCGAACCTACTGCCCTTATAAATAGATAAATAAATATAAAAGATTACTTACAGCAAATTAATAAATATGTACGAAGAGGCCTCAAATTAACTTATATTGTCTGCCCTTACTAATTACTGTCACTTCTGAGACACACAATATTACACGAAAACTGACACTGACCCGAGGGGCGCGGGCGAGCAGCTTTTATAACTGTTTGAAAGTGCCTTGGCAGGCCTGGATTAATCTAAGAGCTGTTTCTGGGTAAGCATAATTTCCTATTATGAAATAAGGAAGCAGGTGGCTTCCTATATATATATATATATATTGGAGAGTTTTTGGCCTGTTTAAGATATAGTAAATTTCTTAGGAGATTAACATTAATTGACGAATAAGTGCAATTGAAAAAATTGATGATCAATTTTGGTTGAGTAATCTTGGCAGACTTTCCTATGTTTTCTAAAAATTACCTAAAGATGGTATGGTAGAAATCAGTTGTTATTAAATAATTTATACAGGAAGACAGCATTTTCTTACCTGTAATATTTCCTACATTAGAATAATAAAAAAAGAGAGTGAATATATACAAATGTGAGAGGACAATGAATGTAAATGGTATGATCACTATTTATTTATTATTTATGAGCTTGCTCCTTAACTGTTTCAACAGAACAAAATAGCAACGGTTAGCAGAGCTTATCTGATGCATGATTTACATTTACATTATTAGTGGCTGTGTGACCTGAGATCCAAGGTACGTGAACTCCTCCACTATGTCAAAGGTACGCGATCCCATGACCACCTGCGGTCTGCCACTAGTATGCACGTATTTTGTTTTCCTCTCAATCAACACACAGCCCACCCACAGCGAAGCAGATTTTGATAAACACTATTAATGTTATTCAACAGTTTAACTGAGCTCGAAACACCAGTGAACTGTTTGGCTATTTAAATAATTATAATTGGGGAAGGTTTCAAATCTGGTTTATAATCTAGAAGGCATAATGAGCTTTGCAGTTTAGTGGGAGGATCGGAATAGATTTGGGCGTCTTCCCTAATATTATTGTCCAGAACAAGATAATCCCACCTTCCAGCCTTCAACATCCCACTCCTCTAGTCCAATCCTCCTCCCTCGCTTTCTCACTCAAATCATTTGGCCGGATTCAGAATAAAGGGATTAGATCTTCATTAAATTAACTTATAAAACCAAAGCGTAAAACTGTGGTATTTTAAAAATCTTTTAGTAATAGTGCTTGCTGAATATTAAATAAGTATGAATTTAATGCAGCAATTAATAAAATTAAAGAGAAATTGTTACATCTGAAGTTTGTATACTAAGTAATAAGTATTTATTAAGTATTTGTATACTCTCATGGATAAGGGGTAAAAGACATCAGGCATGGAATCTCCAGCTGCCTACCAGAAAAACGGATATATTTAGGAATGCATTTCGTGCTGCAGTATAAAAGGAGTTGAATTCTTTGCCCCTCGAAGTTGAAGGGTCGTCGTCTTTGCGAAGGGCTCGTTTGATTCATTATCTGGCGACAATTTAGCACATAAGCACATTATAGTGCTATAGTTTTTATCTTTAATTTGGGATTTATTGGGGGAAGTATTTTTTTTTTTTTTTTTTTTTTTTTTTTACAATAAACATGATAATTTATGTGCACTAAAGTTATTGTATTTTTATTATTACAATTATTACTATGTTCTACTCTGTAATATTATTCTTTATTTACATACCTTGTTTTCATTATGAAATTGTTTTTTTTTCTTTTCAATTTCTAATTGAATTAGAGAAACTAAGTATCAATAATAATCTTATATATCTCTACTTCTTAATTTCATCACTTCCACTTCGATTAGTTTTTCTCTTGTCATTTTTTCGTACAGCAAGAGATATTTAAAACTTAGATATACAAAACTAAACCAAATACATAAAGAGTTCACATATCCAGTCAAGGAAATGTGAACTCAGGGGCAGGACGTCCTCTCTCGTCTTCATGATAGACAGCCCTGAAGATGGCTTACAATGTAAGCCGAAACGCCGGCAGATAATCTTTTTTTTTTAAATACACTTTTTTTAAATTTGTTTTTTTGGATCTACCTTGACCGAACCCCAAATAAAATCATCTAATACAAATACTTAAAGATTTATCATACATCACTGTAATGCGCTTTAGTATAATAAGTTTATTTTATGTAGATTAAGTGAGTAAGGGAGGGAGTACGGAAGAGGAGGACTTAGAAGGCGAATACTACCCTCCCGTCACTGGAGACCACATTACAATTCCCTACCCCCGGAGTATGAGTACATATGTAAGGGTATTCGGATTTCGGGTATTTAGTTATCATACTGAATATGTTTTTAAAAGTATTTGGTATTAGATAAGGAAATATATTATTTTACTTAAAGAAAGATATTGCGGCATTATTATTTCATTAGAAATATTCTGTTAAAACTGATGTAATTTCTTAATAATGATTCTTAAATTTAATCAATCCTTATTAAAATGCCTAATTAACCGTTTTAGAAATTATAGATATTTGTAATATGTATGGATGTTTATCTATGGATATGCATTTCCATTTATTAATTTGTATCTGTTCATTTGTTGGATTTATGAAGAATGAGTAAAAGAGGGAAAAAAAAATCTCTAAATGTTTACAAATCTCTATACTAAGGGAAAAGAAAGTGGTAGGGGAAGTGGTAGATGAGATCTTAAGCGGGACTAATGCACAACATTAATATTGTTGTAGAGATGAGGAAGATTATCGTTAGCCTTATTCTTCAGTACTATATGTAACGTGCCCAACGTAACACGCGAACCCTCTCAGGAGGGAATAATAGTGAGAAAAGCAAATTTGAGAATTAGCCATCCTCTACCGTTCAGGAAATAAAAGCAATAATATTATGTGATCAGTATAAAACCCGCTTTTGTATGGATTGAATCCACAGCTTGTATGGATTGAAGCGAACCAATAACAATATGCTCATTGCCATGTTACTAGAGTGTGACTTAACTGCTGCTTTTTCATCCCGACCACCCTCCCCGACGCCTCAAGAGGAGGTGGCCAAGGGACCTCCTACTCCAGCCAGTTTTGTTACAATACCAAGGGAGTGAATGCACTGGCATTTTTCTCTTCCTCTCACTCCCTCCTTGACTCCCTGCCTAGTCTCCTTCTTATCCTAGGATAAGGAGAAGATGGGTGCCGGATAGTCTATCGCGGGTTAACATGGACTCCTCTCTGAGGACGGGTTACGTCTCGGGATAGACGGGCAAGGACTATTATTATGCACCCCATCAAAAATTAGGTGTACGAAATGTACAGAATAATTATTTTCTTAATAAAGAGTTATATATTTAAAACTTAAAAAAAAAACTGCTGCTTTACAAAAAAAGATCGATTCAGTAAACTCTCGTTTTATGATTATTTATGATTCAGACAGGCGCGCCTCTGTGATTATAAATAAACCCTTCATAGTATAACAAAATGTTTAAAACTTTTAAAGGTTAAAAAATATATAAAAATATAATTGGCCGATTAGTAAATTTTGAATTCCACATAAAATTAAAACAGTCTGAAGTAAGGAAACTTGAACCTCTCCCGCCATTAAAGGGATCTCTAAGATATCCATTACCTGGCTCCCGAAGAGGTAACAATTTTTCCTGTAGAAATGTATATTGCTTCAATATACTTTCATCAATCACAAATTGAAAATTTTTTTTATTATTGTCGGTAAATATTGAAAAAATAAACAAGCCTGAGGCGATCCTTAGATATCGTTTTGGTCCCCGGGCGAATACACGGGGTGTTTTATTTAGAAGCGTCAAATCTGTAAGAGTACTCCTACTCGATTTTATGTTCATTTCTTTGAAGTATACTATTTGAAGCTGGGCGGTATACAATAGAAGGCTAGGAGGTTGGATGCGAGGACCCACGGGACAAGAGAAGCAAGTGGGAGAGGCGGAAGAGAGCGAAGGGGAAAGTGGTCATTGTCTGTCCTCAGTTAAATGACCTGGTGGAGGATTCATTATTATCGAGTTGTAAGGGTGGGTGACAAAGCCACAGAGGCGACCATTATTGCAGGTCTCAAGTGAGGTGCTCAAACCGCTTCCGAGGAGAGAAGGAAAACTCTCCTAATATCTTCGGGGCTCTTAGCTATGCTCTGAAATGAGTTCCCAGATGAAATGCACTTCATCAGAGCTGGATTACTGTTATGCTGCTTCTTCATTATATTGTCCTCAAATTAAAGGGCTGTTTTTCATTATGAAGTCTCCGAGGACATTAGAAATTTCATTCGAAAAATGAGTCAGAAATTGAAGGGAAAAACCTTTTTTGGTGGTTCATAAAGATTAGCGATAATTACAAATAAAATTTTGATTACTTGAGAAAACGCAACTCAAGAAGCTGCCCCAATAAAAAATTTTGTCAAGGATTCAAATCAAAGCTCAAAATACGATTTTTTAAAATATATTTCAAGGGAAAATAAAAGTGATTCTGAATTGTTATTTTAAGTGACAGCAAGGATTGTCTTTGCAAAAATATTTGGTAGGATATAGGGCTTGGCAGGAAACGTTTCTGCAGAATCTTTGAAAGAACGTGTATGGAATTCGCAATGCTTGGAGTCTCTCTGCAGTTAATAAACTCTGATGGAACCCTGGAAGAAAAGGGAGCTTGTATTTGCCGAAGTAGAAGGGTGGCCCTGTGAGGGGTGAAAGAGGCCCCAATCCAACAAGCCCTTATTTTATTACACCTGTCTTCCTCAGTCATATCTTACTTATGACACTATTATATCTTTTCCAATACTCTCTTCTCGTGTACTCTAAGCTGCAATATACTCCTCCAGACATGGAACCCTGCCCGCCTTTTAGCAAGTTCCAAAAATTTAGCAATTGAGATCGACCTCTAGAATTTTTCCGTGCTCAGCCGTGAAAAGGCTCTAGTAGCCGCAGAATTTCTTTCTTTTTAACTGTAAAAAAAAAAAAAAATTATTATTTTTAATCTAGTTGGCCTAATTTTATTTTGAAAATATAAAGTACTCAGCAAACATTTTTTAATGATAAAAAAAAGATTATTATAGGAGTTTTGTTGAGTAATGTAGCAGATAGGAGTGGAAGTTCCACATAAACATATCAATTTCATCTTAACGCTTTTAAAAGTAAAATTAGATGTGTTTCACAATGTAAATTGATGCACAATTTGCTCTGTCAGCCTAATGGGAGTGAACTTTTACTACATACCCACTTATATTTGGTTCCACCTTTGGTATGTTTATCGTTAATACATATTTCCATCGGATAGAAGACACACAAGTTTTATGGCAGCAGAATACCTCCCTATTGGCCCTCCCTATTATATTAAGAATGCATTTTCACTTCATTTAAATAGTACGAAATTCCCCATACAACATGGAAACTGAATCCCTTTTTGCTTTTTGTTATTAATCAAACACTCCTTTAGGAGGTTATACTCAAAACTAACATATCATTTAATTTTTGAAATAATTATTAAAATATAAAATCAATGAGCTGGTATGTTTTATTTCAAAGAGCAGAAGTTCACCTGTACCCCTAAATTCAATTAGGTAAATTTTAAGGAACAATAAGACTACATTTTTATTTAAATGAAACGAAAATTGACTTATGTTTAGAGAAAATATCGCATTACTAGGAGTAAGGGTTTGACAGAAACCCTACACTTGGTTAAAAAATATACCTTAAATACCAATGACGATAATTTTCATTAAAACGCAGCACAAATCAACAATCAATTTCAAAATTATTTAAATCATTGTAAAATAAACCACATAATTTCGTATAACAGAATTGGAGGCTTACATCTTAATTCTAAAATTTAAATATATAAGCCTTCACCTACACGATATCTATAACTTTGAAAATTTGTTTATGCATACAAATTTTATATGAAATAGTCTTTTTTTAGTTAGTCGCTTTAAAAAAAAAATTGAATCGATAAAAATGGAGAATGCATGATATTAAAACTTAAATAAAGGTTATTTAAAAATTAAAATTAAATAAATTTCCTAACTTTCTTTTGATGATACCCAGCGACTGAGAGACCATACCCCACCCCAGTGTTATAGTTGAATAGAGATATATCCTTCACTTATTGTACTCAAGTGTTGTCTAGACCCCGTATGTTTTCGTCTCAAACATCCCACTTTTATTTACTATAATAAGAAAAATAAATGTCCAAGGAATTTGTACTACCCATAGTATGTGAAGTCAACAACCAGCAATAGGTTATAGACACCTATAGGTAATATAGGTTATATTCGAACAAATAGAAAGATAGAGTATTTTATTTCTTATTTCTTAGCTGTATTTCAAGTTCTTCTATTATTTGATTCA
Source organism: Oncopeltus fasciatus (assembly GCA_000696205.2). Taxonomy (NCBI): domain Eukaryota; kingdom Metazoa; phylum Arthropoda; class Insecta; order Hemiptera; family Lygaeidae; genus Oncopeltus; species Oncopeltus fasciatus. The sequence continues at coordinate 36,249 of KZ808805.1, forward strand.
TCTTTTTAATTCAAAATGTTTCAGCAGAGTTTTACATATAAAAACTTTTTTTAGTTCATCCTGCTTCTCCAATTGTATATTGCAAGGTACTTCCCACTGGTATTATATGAAAAATTATATGGAAAGATAGGGGCTCAATAGTTTTCATATAAGAAATTGGAAACCAATAAAGAAATATTTAAAAGTTTTCAGAAAAACAGAAATCTTCATGTTGGTTTAAAGGGGGGAAATAAATAAAAAACAAGTACTCTCAGAGCTTCCTCATATATTTGTTACACATTATAAAATATATTTCAAAGTATGAAGGAACTATGATTTGAGACTTTTGTTGTATTGCATTCTATGATATTAGTCACATGTTATATAGTTTTAATAGATGTTCCAAATCCTTTACAGATCACAAAATAAACCTTGTCCTAAAAAAATTCCATCCTTTTCTATATTTCTTTCAGTCTCAACATTTACATAAAACGATGCAATTACGCAGTGTTGAAAAATGCGTATAAATTTAGATTTTCCATGTAACTCTCTGAATTAAACTTCATTAATTTAAATTCAATTAATATTAAAATTTAAAAGAGCTCTTGTCCTAATAATGTTTTTTTTTTGTATCAATAATATAACTGTATAATAAAATGAATTATAAAAATTTGAAAAAAAAAAAATATATCTATCTTACATAACATTAAATTGTTTACAACGATGATAGACAATAGGAATTGAGGCAATAATGACCCTCAGTGGTTGCCATGACTTTAATAGAAGAAAAAAAAAACTTCATATATTACAATTAACTTAGTAGAAAAACATTTTTTTAAATATTTAAATCGTACAGGGGGACAAAAATATCTAACTACCTCAGCCGGAAATCGAACCCAGGTCCCCTACGTTCCAGGCGGGTGCGCTACCACTATACCACCTTGAGATATGAGAATAATTTCTGGTTTCCCGCACCTCACTACGAGTCTAACCGCCAAGTATGACGAATATATCGTCTTGTACTCGGAAGAGCTAACATTGCTAGATAGTAAATTAATTACTTTACCACAGTTATCATTTTATCATATGATTATGATTTCATTTTATTTAACTTTTCTTTGCTATTAATTATACTTGCTACAAAAATATTTGTGTTTCAAAAATTTTCTACTTTTCTAAACTATATTACACGTCTGCATTGGAATAATATAAACGTTTATCATAAATCTATTTAAAGCCCTGGTTATTTATTTTCTACAATAAAATTTGTTTAAATTTCACATAATATGAAAATTAAACAACATCCCTCATAAATACGTATGTAGCTATTTCTTATTTTCCATATTCCAGGGGGGAGCACTGAGAGAGAATAATTCCGTGGGGGATCCCTTTAGTTGTGCCGGGAGGAGCTGTGGTCGGGGGGTCGCCCAGGTGATACAATGGGATTGGTAGTGGATGGTTAGTGTATGGCGGTTACCGGCTGATGGATTGAGTAATTGCTCTGGGTTGGGTTGGGTTGGGTTGCGGGGACCGACCTGGGTCGGGGACTGCGGTCTTCCCCTCCCTTTGCAGTCCTGGACCGCCCCCCCCCCCTCCCAAAGAGTCCTTCCTTCAACCCCCGGTGGACGCGGGGCTACACATATTAGGGTCTCTACCCCCAATGGGTGTCTCTGCACCGGAAAACCAGATAGCTTCCCTAATACACATCTTGACATTTGTCTACTTTATCTACTACTTTCTCCACTACTTGTGTCATAACAAATCCTCACAATTTCTAATAAGCCCTATTAAAATTAATAATAATTCGTTTGTTGTAAAATAATATTTTTCAATTTTCATTCATTTATTATATTCTGTTAACATGATAACATTTTGTAATTTGATTACAATGAACTAAGGGGGAAAAAATGACAAAATTACAATGGCAAGATGAGAGAAGGTGACCAATGACACTACTCTCAAAGTAAACTAATAAAAAAAATTTTTTATTAGTCACATATATTTATTTACAATAACTTTTTTTCCACTTTTCATTCTTTTAATTTTTAGATATGCACATATCTTTATATTAAATTCATTCTTTAATTTTTTTATTCTATTTTTCTGCACATCTGGAAAAATCCAATATGAAATTTGTTTGGGAGGGGAGAAGGCATAAAATCATATATTTTATACTTTTGTTTTGATTCAATTCTGTAAGAAATCGAAATCAAAAGCTAATTCTTTATATAACCTTTTTATAATACGACGATTATATTTTCTACCTTTCCTTATTGCATCAGTTTTTATTAATTCAAGCACAACTCTTCTTCCCCTTTAGTATTATTATATATAATANTGTCCTCTAGCTACCCCGTGTATAAAGGATGAGGAACGGTCTTCTTCTTTCAGAGGAGAATTGAAGGCTTCCTGACGTTTGAAGCCTCTCAAGCAAATTATCCCTCAGAACCCCACTTGTAAAATCCCGGTGGGCTGTGTTTATCAAAGATTCAGTGTACCTTTTCATTCGGATTTTAATGAGACTAAATTAGAGCAGAGAGAAATTTATAATTTTTTTTTTTAATTTTTTTTTAAATTAAATTTAATATATCAGTTTCTCTAAAAAAAAAAGCTCTTCTGTTTTCAGTAAAAGAAACAGTTTTTCCATGCCCTGAAGAAAATTGAAACACGCCTTTTTTTACACACACACATATTTTAAGTTAAATATCGGTAAATGTAGGAGAACTTTATTTAACCTTTATTTTAATTGTAGTTTATGATCAAGAATTCTTTATATATGTTAATTAATAATAAATTATATTAAGTGTAATGCTCTTGCTGTCATTATTTATTTACCCTGTAACCTTTTATATTTATCAGAGGCCGACAAATTTACGCATCATTCATCTTGAACAGATATTCGGGTTCAGAGACATTAAGGCTGATCATTTTAGCCAAACAAAAAAGTATACAAATTATATAATGACTAGTTTTCATGGTTTCAAGATCTAACAGTTTAATAATTATTTCAGCCAGTAAAAAATTCTACTGTGTGTTGTGAAGAATTAATCGAATTTTACAATCAGTTTTCCTTAAATGTTTCACAGTAACGGTTTATACGTATTGTAAGTTGTTGAATCAATAAAATATAGGGAAACTTAGTAGTAATTCGGTCAAGGTTGGTAAAAAAAAAAAAAATTGAAGAAACATTTGAAAAATTTGTTATTATCTACAGAGGTTTCGGCTAACATTGTAAGCCATCTTCAGGGCTATCGTGAAGGCGAGAGGGGACATGTCACCTGGATTAAATCTTCATGTCTGAGATGATTTTTTTTATTTCAGGTTAGAAAATTGATTTTGTTTGTGAAAAGGTGTGATATTTTCCGAAACGTAAGTAGATAATTAAAAATACACGTTTTTTTAATTTTTTTTTTTTTTTTTTTTTTTTGGACGAACCTTGCCCGAACCCCAAGAAATGCTCTTATAACAAGGAAATTAGTTTATTTTGTTTGTTTTTATCCTCCCATCCAACCAATTAATAGTCATGAAGGAAAGATTATCTACCAGGCAGCCACCTTATTTTAAACCCTCATGGCACCAGATAGGCTTTAATTTATTCATAAATGCCTGTCCATGGCGGAACTCGAACCAGCAGCGCCAGGCATGGAAGTCCTAAACGGATCCCCTCGGCTAAGCCTAAGCCCTAATATTGGTTTATTTTATCCCCAAAAATAACCAAACTGTTGGTCACTTGGCTTATGGTATGGAAAAAGAGCAAAATTCTTACCCTGAACTTTTCTAAAACTAACTAATTTTAGTATTATATTAAAATTTTTAACTACTGCACCGCTTGAGAAAAAATTTTCTGAAGCTCGGTAATTCTCTTTGTTAATTTTCAATAAAAATTAGTGAAACAGAATTTACTGCCGTAATTTACTCAATTAAGCTCCACTAAAAAGTACGGGCTAACTTTTTTATATTTTCTTCTATCACGTTACAGCTTCCAGCTCTTGAGAAATAGGATTTACCTCAAATTGAATTTCACCGAGAGCAATAAAATCCCCCCCCCCCCCCCCCCCACACTGGAAGGAAAGTTAATTCACTGTTGGTTATTTAACTCACGTATTTAAACGAATGTCAGGATGCCATTTCAGCCGCGAGACCCTTTAATTAGAATAATTATGGTATTACTTCTGATACAATTACTTCGAAGTAATTCAACTCTAATGAGTTAATTTGCGCACTTCAGCTGTTTTTTTTTTTTGGTTTTTTTTCAAGTTCATATTAAAATGCTTCTTAATACGAGTAGCTTATGAAATTATTATTTATTTTTATAAGAATTTTATCATGTATTATTTTTATGTAATATACATCACTGTAATGCGCTTTAG
>KZ808805.1:71213-90440 GCA_000696205.2 Oncopeltus fasciatus
TATATATATTATATTGACATATCCTACTTAATCCACATCAAATAATGCTTGCAGTCAGCTCCTTTCCCAGAAGCTCCCCACTCCAACTAGTCCTACCTCATCTTCCCAGAGACCCTCTCGAGCCAGTCTGCGTTACGGCTCTGTACCAAGCCTATCCCGAGGTTCTCCTATTTAATATTATTTACATAGTGAACATGAGTGTTAATTGTAGTGATTCCTCTGATTTATTGTAACCGACTCAGATCAAAACTATTTGATCGTTAATGTAATATTGGATTGATGAATAATTTTTTTTTTTTTTAAAGTAACCATCCATCGAAACCAATATAGCTTATATATATAACATATAGACATCTTTCTATATAATTTTTGTATTTTTTTTTTCATATTTAGTCCTGATGAAGGCCTAAACTTTAACCCGATTTTTTGGCTAAAATAAAAGCTTATTTTGTTACAAATTAGTTTTTATATATTCAGCTCCCAACAACCTCTTGTCAACTCCTAACAATCCTTTCCTCTCAAACTGATAATTGTTCATAGAAAGTGTTCTATTGACAAAGTAATTCGTCGACACAGGCGCTGGGAAGATTGGGTCGTTCCCTTTTCAGATGATCGCCTCTCCATTTTATTATGGAGTTCCTGGAGGAATGTAAGACCTTTACGGCCAAGTTGTGACTCTCGTCAGACTTTGCTCTGACTATCGACCCGAGCTCTCTCCTCAACGTCATTAGTTTCCTTGCCATTTCTCATACATTTCACATCTCCATTTAATTCTCCTTCTCCAGTCTAGTGCTTAAGGGGTTAATAGTAGACATCCAGCTGCGCGCAGGCTGGCTGTACGAGTTATGAGCCGAGATTTCTCTGCAATGTCCGATCCTCGGGAGCTTTCCAGACGTTCGCCCTTTCTCTGCGAGTAACTGGCTACTGCTCCCTGGAAGTTCGACTTCTAAACTGAAGGTATGACTATGATTAGGGGCGCCGGGGTAGCTCATAGGATGCGTTCGGGTCTTGCAATCTTGGCGCTGCGGGTTCAGATCCCGCCCAGGGCAAGCTTTTATCGATAGATTGTATGTAAAATGACTGTTGAGCCTGAGCCATGGATGTCATGGAAGAAAAAGGGAACAGATTATTAGAGTAAATGACTAATGCAATGGAAAATTTTTTATTTATTTACAAGCTACAGAAAACAAGAAAGTTAATTATAAGTAAATTAAAGACGAGTGGGGAAGCCTTCAATATTCATTATGAAATTCTTTATTATTTTCTATATAGTATGTTTTTTATTACAGGTGGCAAAATATTACGGAGCATGAACGTCAGAAACATAAATTTTCTAACTATTATGCTCTATAAGTTTGGTCATAACAGCAATAATATCCAAGATATTGATATTATTTAATTTGGTTCTCAAACAATCAAACATCCTGAGAAGTACGTACTCAACAGTTTTCAATAAGAAACGAATTTTGTTTTTTTCATTATTTAGAAACTTTCAGACGAGAGAGAGAGGGAGTGAAAGAGAACGCGCAGAGAAATACATATGCATATAATTTTGAATGGTCCATTTTATTTTTTTATTTTATTTATTTTTTTTTTATGTGGGAATAATAAAGGGGGTTTAAAACTACTTTTCGATAAAATGGATTTGTATAGTAGGATTATCACATAATCAAAAACAACATAGTGTAAAGTAACCATTATGTCATAAATTAAAAATCAAAAGTAAAACCTCAATGGATTTATCAAATTTATAAAAAATGTACTGAATGACACTAAAGCACTTTATTAAGCCGAATAAAATAATTGCCTACTGGCTGGCCAGACAGTTCAGAAATATAAACTATCTCTAGAGATTTTCTTCTGATATTTATGATACAACATATAGTTATTATATAAAATAGAGATGTTCTTCCGAAACTGTTGTCCAACTTAGTAGAACTCTGAAATACAAAAATAGTGAAAATATGTATATTTCAATGAAAAAAAGAGAAACAAAATTGGTGTTCACTCCAGATGTAAAATGACACATGATTTATGAGCTGAAATACCAAATTAAGTAAGTTAAACATTTAAAATATTTTTGCTAGTGTCTAAAGGGAGGTGAAAATTTCTAAGNGAAGAGTGGAGGGTAGTTAAATTCGTAAATTTCTTCTTTTATGAAGAATAAACATTAGAAAATTACATAACATAAACTTGTGCTTAACTCTAATTACAAAGAAGATATTACGATTATAAATTTTGGTCTCCCACTTAAACTATAGGTCTTACCATCACCCTATGTCAATCAAAAAATGAATCCTTTATATAGTTTTCAATATAAAACCTGAATACCTATTTTCGTTTCTATATTTAAAAAAAAATGCCTGCCCAACATTTTAAAGTACATTTTTCAATATCTTAATATGTGTATTTTTGATAAATGTTATATAATTACATTTTTACACCTGTTTCGTACTATACATTGATTAGTAAAGCATACAAATAATAACAAAAGTATTAAAATATTAAATTTTCTAAATTTGTTTGTGTGGAATAATAAAAGAAAAGAATAATTAATAAACACTTTTGAAGATTCACTCTCAGTCAAGTTGTATTTTCGATCTACTTTTGTTCTATTTATTATAATGGTTAATTCATCCAAGTGTTTTCTATTACTTAAAAAGCTGACTGAAACTTTGAATTATTATTTAATTTATCAATTATTTTAATATCCTACCTATGTACACATATCCTATGCGTATCTCCTGACCTATGAAGTTAGAAAGATTAAAGCTTATGTCTATTCTTAATTGTTGTGTATATGAATTAATGGCATGTTCCTTCGATTTTAATTCCGTTCTTGTTTCTGTTGCAGCATCGACAGCCGGGCCAGTCGTAGCCTTGAGACGGGCATTAAGTGGAGCGACACCATGGTCCTGGAAGATCGTGCGAGTTTCCGAACAGCCACAGACCCTCCTCAGCTCGTCATCAACAACGTTGACGAGAGAGATGAGGCCCTCTACAGGTGCCGTGTGGACTTCAAGACCTCACCGACACGCAACTTCAGGGTCAACCTGACTGTCATTGGTAAGAGAGGAATTTTATGCAGTTATCCCATATGCCCTCATTTGCCTTCCACATCCTGGCTTCGCCACATTCGAAAATTTGCCAAATTTAAGGGATTTTCAGAAGTACGTTGGTCTGTACTTTATCATGAGTTCTTCTTCAATTGAAGAAGCTGCTTAATATTGTATAAAATTACATAACATATTATTAACATTAATAACATAAAAAGCCGCGTTTTTTTTTTCAAATCATAATGATAATTGTCGTAAAGTTATCACACATTTCATTATTTATTTGAATCATACAGGGTGCGAGAAAAAATTTCTCTACCTCTGCCGGTAATCAAACACGGGTCTCCCACTTACCGGGCGGGTGCGATACCAACCACTTACATCTGTGCCCTTTGAGGTTTGAAATGACAAAAATACTTTTTAAACATTTTTGGATCTAGGTATAATAATTTCAAGAGTTGGACGGATATGAAAAGAATTGGCTGCGCCTTGTAACTCATCGTGGCTTTCGAATGCCCAATTCAGGAGTTTTTAATATGGCTTCTAGGTTCAGTTGAATCAATGAATCGATTCATATGTGGATAAGAAAATTATTGAACATTGAAATGAGAAAGCAAAATTTTCAGAATATTATTAGCAAATTTTTCTCATCAAAGGTTCGAGGAATAAGTAAGATATTAATATAAAAAAAAATGAAAACTGGAAAGCTAAGGAAGAAGAAAACACTTTCTATATAAATATTTTAATGGAACCGAAGAAGAAAAGCAGTCAAATATCTTTAAGGCTAGGTTTTATTTCTTGGCTGACTTCTGAAAATATTCATTTTTATCTGTTTTTAATTATTTTAACTTGATTAACCAAGTCATATTACTTTTTTTGAATCATTTATTAGTGATGTGGTCATTTGTTCTAATAACATGAAATCTACCTGGTTTTGATGGATTTGAAGTCGAGTTTAGAACATTCAACCAAATTTTTGGCTCATTGATAAATCAATATTATCATTGTTAGTTTTATTTTCATTTAACGAAAGCATCTTGGCCCAAACTAATGACACAGTAAAAAATTATGTCGTCTAATAAAACTTTTTTCAATGTTCTGAATGTATATTCTTCATTATTTAATTTTTAAAAAAAAATAATTCTTAGAAATATGAGAAACATCTGTCTTATCAGAATAAATTTAGAATGATCAATTCAGGATACACAAAGAATACTCAAGACAACTCCCACCAAGTCATTTAAAGTATATGTTCAGGAAGAATGTAAAAAAAAAATGCGATTCCCAGCTTATTTAAGAAAATTAGTTTGGGGAGATGTGATAGGGAAATTTCCAGGTGTGAAATATTGCTAAAAGAAAGGTTAGACCGAGAAACAAGATGGACTTCATATTTCCAGTCTCAATCAACAAGTGTTACAGACTTGGTTATTGGTCTTACCTGTTGGAGGAATCAAAGAGGCCGACTTAACTTTCAAATCTTTAACGTAAATATTAACTCGCGTATAAGTATATCAAATTTAGATTTTGTTTCTTTTATGTTCAAAGTTTCTTTTTTTCCAGTTTCCTTAAAAAGTTATTTTAACTACTGGTAGTTTCAATTTTATTTTTTTATGAACATTTGTTTAAAACGGAAAACAGCATCAAAAATACAAATATATGGGATTAAAGTAGCTATTGGGGTCATGTTAATTTTGAAATACCATTTAAACAAAAAAAAATCCAATCGGAGTTATATTTTACAGTTCTAATAAATTAAAATCGATCCATTAAAAACACATAATCCTTATGTATTTATATAATCAAGTGAAACTTATGAAAAATTTTTCCTAAAAAATAGCCTGCTATATGAATGTTACCAAAATATATTTGTATGGGCTACAGAATATTCCCTGGGAGTATTTTTCACCTTCTTTCTGGACAGCTACCGTAGAAAAAACACTTATTGTGTGGTGCTTGAAGTATCCTGTGTGTATGTTAAGACCTTTCTGCTTTGAACGTTTTCTTCAAATTCGCTAAGTTTTTGAACATTACTCAATTAGCTCTTAAAAATGCTAAATAATTATTGTTGCTATTTAACATTTTTAAAAGAGTATTTAAATAAATCTAAATTTTAACCAACAGAAAGCAACACACTACAAAAAAAAAATCATATTATCATTTTTATTATTTTCTATTGTTGCCTTACTGAATTTAAATTTCTCCTATAGAAGAAACGAAAAAATTAGAAATTTATAGAAAGAAAAAGAAAGCAGGAAGCAATTGAAAATCTCCCGGTAAAAAGAGAGTACGCTCTTTTATTAAAATCAGATAAGGTTTGTGTGGATGTCTTCGTTTGCTTTCAAAAGCTTGGGAAAAAACCAGTTGAAACGATAATTTGGAGTCAAAATTTTACTCTAGAAAAGAGAGAGAATTTCATGTGCAAATGGAAAGCCAGAGTTTAATTTCCTAAGCTTCTTCCTTATCATGTCTGAGTATCATCGGAAAAGAGTAAGAAAGTATAGAACATGTATTTATGATATACCTACATCTATAAATATGACAGAACATATTTCTCATAACATTCCTACGTGTTTACAGTAACATTCAATAAAAAATAACCTCGAACTTTTAAAAGAGCAAATGACTGATCGACATTCAGATATAATTTCCTCGGCTGCTGACTTCTTGTGTCTGAAAATCAATCCGCTTAGAGTAAAATTTTTAAAAAATGCGTAAAGAATATTTTCCCATAACATTTCTGAGTTTAATTTTTTTAAATTTTGCGAACAATATACATTAGTAGGTGAGATATTTAATTAGATGAATTAAGGGTAGAATTTGAGTAAAATATTGATAAAGGAATAACAAAACATGATGTGGCATAAATAGGAAAGTATAAAATAACGAAACAGCTAAACATTTCGTGATATCAGTATAAGACATACAGGCCTTTTATCTGTTTTTTTTTTTTTTTTTTTTTTTTTTTTTTTTTTTTTTTTTTTTTTTTTTTTTTTTTTTTNACACACACACACACACACACACACACACACACACACACACACACACACACACACACACACACACACACACACACACACACACACACACACACACACACACACACACACACACACACACACACACACACACACACACACACACACACACACACACGCACGCACGCACGCACGCACGCACGCACACACACACACACACACACACACATATATATATATATATATATATATATATATATATATACTTATGTTTACATAAAGTATTTGATGTTTTACTTATGTTTTGATTATTTTTCCTTGCACTTACTCCATTACATGACAAATATTAAACCCTTCTGGTTTATTATCACATCCCTTGAAGAATGCTATAAGAACTTCACCAATGTAATTTCTGAAGAGGGTGCTTTCGTGAGTGTAGGCATTCATCAGATTGATTTATATCCCTCTACTATCCCCTCCTTAGAAGAATGAACAATTTCTTTCCTCTACAATTCGCATTTAATAAAACCTCTGGACCATTATTCTCATATAAGTACTGTCATGATCCAAAATATTTCTTTCATGATCCTACTAGGAGACTGATTACCTTCTGTGTCATCTCAATACTATTCGAGAAAAAAAAATTATAATCACCAATAACCTTAAAAGTCTTTCAGAAAGCAAAAAACATTTACTAATCAGTTTACACTTTTTGAAGACTTTATGAGCTATATATATATCGATAGATTGTATGTAAAATGACTGTTGAGCCTGAGCCATGGATGTCATGGAAGAAAAAGGGAACAGATTATTAGAGTAAATGACTAATGCAATGGAAAATTTTTTATTTATTTACAAGCTACAGAAAACAAGAAAGTTAATTATAAGTAAATTAAAGACGAGTGGGGAAGCCTTCAATATTCATTATGAAATTCTTTATTATTTTCTATATAGTATGTTTTTTATTACAGGTGGCAAAATATTACGGAGCATGNAAAACAATAATATACAATATAAAATATATAGCAAATTCAAAAAAATAATAAAATAAATGTAATACATAAATATTTTAATTAGCGTGTACTTCGCTTGATGGAGAAGCTGCCCAATGGCAGTACTCCTAAATCTCTATTTACAATTGTTTGTTTTGTTTTTTTCTTTTTTTAATTATTATTAGGAAGTGTTGGCAATGAGGAGGTCACGCGGCCATTTCCTATTCAGGCGGCGTGGTGGGTTATTAGGATGGGTAATACTGGATAGAGTTTGGACTAAAGGATTGGGATGCATGGAAAGGTCAGAGTGGAATTTATTAAAACGGGTTGTGATAACATCTCATATCACCGACATAGCAAAATTGTCTGCCAAAGATGCTCATATTAGGAGTTTACTGCTTATGATATTTGTATTTGATCTGGAGCCTTCAATCAACCTGGAAGAGGTATACAACCTTAACTCACATTGTCATTGCCAAGTACTTGTTGGAAACCCCCACCCCCAAAGAAAAGTTATTCATTGCTATAAATGGAAGCAACATGGTCACACAAAACTACGAATACAGTGGTACAATGAATCGGACTCTTGAATCGGAAGAGGACTCGTGATTGAATGATCCCTTCACCTCGGAATCCCTTTGAAGACCACCGAAGAGCTGGATGATGCTGTACAATTCTTTGCTCCCTAGATTCAACAGCCAACCTTGTATAGTGTTCCAGAGGTAGAAGCAGGCATCAGATTGCAGAGAGTTTAATAACTTTCCCACCTCATAAAACAAAATCTAAGTGCTTTACAAAATAAGGCTTGATGTTTACCTTTCAAGCTTCAAAGAGTGGTCAAATTTCTTATGATTGCCATAAGCAGATTTTTAAAAGACCACGAACCTACCGCTTCCTTGCGTTAATCATATGGTTGCAGGGCCTTTTCCTTACAATAAAAATGTCTGCTCAACTGAAGCAATCATCATAGCTCAGAGGTTAGAAAATCGATAGTAACATCATTACTGCCATTACCAAGACAGTTCCCACTTCCTGCATGAAAGCAAAGCACTCGTCTTCAAGTTAATCACAGGGCTAATACTCTAAAATATCCCTCAAAAAACAATTTTTATTTCCTAACTTATCTTTACAATCCTTGTACAAGCCGTTTTTAATTCCTCTAGAAAATTTTCGAAATCAACCTGTTTCACGAACAAGACGAATCTATTTTACTCTCAAACCTTCTTCTTTTACTGTCCAAGCTATTAGAGAAACTACTTTTAAAAGGAATTAAACTTATCATAAATTCCTTAAACATCCTCCCTAATCATCATTTGGCTTTCCATCCCAGCATTCTACTGTCCAGCATATATATCGCGTTTTAAATTTCATTTCCTCCTCCCTTGAGCGAAAAAAAAAACTGTCTATCTTTCCAGTATCTCTAGCATTGAGTCTTACTCACCTTTTTGTAAGTACTTATTATTTATACTTGTGTCTTAAAAATAAATAAAACCAATTACCAATTAACGGAATTAGAAAATATTTCATATTATGCCTCCAATTCATTGCTTCATTACAATTTTAATGTCCGGTACGTCCAAGACCTCACCTCGAACTACTTAACTCTCTTTTAAAGTAAACTACCATTTTACCCTGATCCATGTTCCCAATTCTTGTTGTCTGAGTACAACTCTTGCAGCCCTCTACGTCGATAAAAATGCAGATGACCTTACGACCTTCTGAGCCTTAATGCCAATATTTTTGGGGAGTGAGGTTAATGGTACCTCTCTCTCTATCTCTCTCTCTCTCTCTCTCTCTCTCTCTCTCTCTCTCTCTCCCTCTCTCTCTGCTTTCTGATTCTTATTTATAATAATATTTTGTATAAGTTTATACATTTATTTTCTTACTATTTGTATGGAAATACAATTTTTTTAAAAATATAATGTAATATATAAATATTTATACTAACTTTCGAAAATGATGTTAATTGTGTAAAGTTTAAAGGAATTCTCGGTTATTATAAGATAATAAATGCCATCATTTATTTCGAAAATGATGTTAATTGTGTAAAGTTTAAAGGAATTCTCGGTTATTATAAGATAATAAATGCCATCATTTACTTTTAATGAATTACCTTATTTTTCGAGCAAAGCGGAAGCTTCCATAGCAATGAGGTCCTTCTGCTTTTATTCCTTCGTCAAATAAGCTGTAAGGCAAAATGAAATACTACTGACTCTTGTACTTTGTTTGATTAAAAAACAAAAAGAGCTTATTTGAAAGCTAGGAGGATTTGCACACAATACAATTGAAGTAAATATAGACTTAACTAACGACATACCATAGGCTGTGTACCGGAAGAGTGATCTAGATGAAGTTGGTAGATAAAGCGCAAGTTGTGCAGCCCGTCGTGTTTCGTATAATATACCAGGTATGCAAGTTTAAAATGTCGTGTATTTCTTAAAATATATACACAGTAATTTAAAACAAAGTATAATATATTTTATTCAAAGTACTGGCCCTCGCTTTCTACACATTTTGTCCATCTCTCGGGCAATATATGGATACCATTCCAAAAGAATGCTTCATCTTTATTTGAAATCCATTCATCGAGCCATTTTCGTACGTTTTCGAAATTGTTGAAGTGTTGCTCCGCCAATGAATGTCCCATCGATGAGAAGAGGTGATAATCAGAAGGCGCCAGGTCAGGTGAATACGGCGGGTGGGGTAGGAGTTCCCAACCAAGCGAAGAAATCGTTTCCTTAGTCAATCTGGCTGAATGTGCAGGAGCGTTATCATGCTGAAGAATGACTTTGGCGTGCCTGTGAGCCCATTCTGGGCGTTTTTCGATCAATGCGTGACTCAAATTGATCATTTGTTGTCGGTAGCGCTCGGTATTGACTGTTTCGCCGGGCTTGAGAAGCTCGTAGTCGATTTTCTCGTTTTTGAACAGTAACATCAAAATCACTACGTTTGAAACGTTGAAACCAACGTTCACATGTCTTGACGGTTGGAGCAAGATCGCCATAAGTCTCAACAAAAATTCGATGACATTCAGATGCCTTTTTCTTTTGATTAAATAAGAAAATCATGACATGCCGCAAATGCTCTTTATTTGGCTTAAAATTAGACATTTTTAACACCAAAGAAAGGTATGATACGTCCACGTAAACGACTTAAAAACAACTGACTTTTGTAAACAAATGACTAACAAACAAAATAGCGTTTAGAGATAAGCAAATCCTTCAATAGGCTAAGAGCGCATTCTATTAAAACGACATTTTAAACTTGCATAACTGGTACAAGCATAATTCAGGCTTAACACTCAGTATATCAGATCTAGTAAGGAGATAAGCAAAACATAACTCCTCTGCATAAGCAAATAACTCATTGAAAAAATATATTGTTATAGCAAATACAAGATTTCTTACCTAAACAACTAAATCCATTGGAAAAAGTTCCCTAAATTATTCTGATATCAGAATTCATTTAGCCGTATCTCTAGTCTATCATAATTTATATTAAAATGCAAATTTCCACTCCCCCTCCCCCAATGAATTTCCTCAAAAACACTCAGATGAATCAAATAAAAAGTCGTGTGTACACTGCTGTTTAATTAAATCTGATTAATTCAATCCTTCAAAACAATTGTATTTTTTTTTCAATCTTCTTGATTCGTTTGAAATATAAATGCTAATTATTACTTTACCTCTAATTAGTTGAATCAGCTGCAAAAGCGTAGGTTCTATTTTTTTTTTTTTTTTTTTTTTTTTAATGACGTGTCAACCTTTGGTCATTATCGCCTGGGAGATGTTTTAAAGGAGATGTTTAATTAAAGTATATGTAATAAGTCTATTATATATTTCGTTTAGTTTAAGAGTTTTATTTTCTTATGTTAAAACTTTCATCTTTGATGATGGGGCGGGCTAAATGGTTTGATGAAAATGATATAGGAATCATATAAGTTATTTAGTCGGCGCCGGCATTAACTGAAGCTTTGTGTGTTCGAGTCACGCCCTAAGTTATCGTTATAAAGAAACATACTTTTGTAGTATGTTTTAGAACTGGAAACCAGGGCTAATCGACAAAAGGATCCAGCCAATCAGTGACCAGCTCCCTGACTACTCGGGAGACCAGCCGCCGGAAGTAAGTATCAACCAATGGGAAGGCAGGCTTCGCCCAAGGACCGGACCGCGCCGGGTATAAGTACCCCTGGATTTGAAAACAGCTCTCATTCTCTATTTAGCCCTGAAGAAGCCATCACAGGATGTGCGAAAACTCGGCAACTATTAACAACTTGACACGGTCCAACCCGGAAGAAGAAACTGTAAATACATCTGACGACCGTGGAAGCCTACGTGAACATACTTTTGTAGTGTAAATTGTATCCTATTTTTATGATTAAATATTTATTTCACTGATTTATATTAGTTAAGAGATATATTAAATAGAGCACTGTGGTCTAGTGGTTAAGGTACTAGACACCTGAGCCAAATGTTTAACGCACAGTGCACAGTAAGTTATTTTCTTTCTGCGCTCCTGTTTGTAATGGCCCAGAGAATTCCCGGTGTGCTCCTAATTGTCTACCATTATTCATTGAATGGACAAAATCAGGCGGTCTGAACGGTCGAGAATAAATACATCCTAAAAATGCATTTCCCCCTTGAGCCTTTATGGTCTGTTGTAGGACTGTTTTTTTTTTTTTTTTTTTTTTTTTTTTAATGGGTATATAAGCGTAAAAAAACTATTAAATTATTTTTGCCGGTAACTCCTGAATGTGGCTTTCTAATTGCAGAAACTGCTTGAGAATATTTAGTCTTCAGACTTATTTATTTATTTTACGCATTCTAATAAAGTTTTAGTTATATTATAAAACGCAAATAGATCAAGAAATAAGATAAGATAAATTATATGTCCATATCATCCCCCCCCCCCTCTTACCCACCAAACACTATTTATTTCTTAACGCTTAATTCTTTCTTACTTTGTCAGCCTATAATAAATTGCACTTTCTGTTCCAGTTTTGATTTCTCTAATTGCTAACTCCAAGGCTAAATTAAAAATTCCAGTGGCAATGGATCACCCTGTCTTAGCCCATTACTTACTCTAAATTCAGGGGGGGAGGAAGTTCTGTAATTTAAAATTTTAATTTAATTAGGCGCATCACTTTTAACTTGATACCTAACATTAATTTCACAAAAAAAACACCTTTAACATGGTCTTACTATATACATTCTATGTAATTTACGTAAATAATACATTTAAATATGTAATTACACCCACTATTAAATAGGTAATACCAATAATAACCATCAAAGAACTATTTTAATATTTTAATAAGCATAAAACTTCATAATTTAAGTTCACTTGAATTAGTCCCTGTAAATTAGGATTTCAAATTTTGCTATATGAATTAAATAAATGATTTTATGTAGTCATGATGTTTAATACTTATATTAATCAAATTTCAATCTAAAGAGACTTTGTGAAGTCAATAAAAATAAAAGTATTCACTTTTGAATCAGAACCGAATGAAATTAGAATATAAAATGGTATTTTATCTCAAGAATTCGAACTGATACGAGTGAGCGAAGAATATTCAGCGAACCAATCATAAAATGGCCTTGTTCAATTATTTTTCGAGAAGGCTTCCTCTCACAATTTTCAATTGACCTCTTTTTCCTTTTTGTAAATTTACATTCTATTTGAAGTTCGATCGATTTATTTCTATTTGCAAAATATTTTTCTTGCTTAGTCAGATGATAGTATCGGCATAAACAGATGAATGGTTTTGTATAAGCTTGTTAGTCCTGAGTAACACGTAGCTGATGAACAAGATAACGTATAAATACAAAAACAGGACGGGGGAATGTATACGAAACTCAGTATACATCGATGTAAACCTGCGGGCTACGATATTTTGGAGTCTTTATATCTTATATGTTTTTGGTATTTGTATAATATAAATTTGAGAGAAGTATGTTACTAAAAATTAATAGGTAGTGGTATGTAAAATAACGGTCTGTTTGTCGGGCCTTACTCATCCATTATTTTGACTCTCACCATCCCGTGTCATAGACAATCTCTAACTCACTCTCTTTAAGCATATATAACTGTCCTGATTATATAAAATATAATAAGAAATTATTCTAAGATGATTTTAGTTGGGGTTCACTCGACCGAACCCCAACTAAAATCATCTTAGAATAATATCTACGGTCAACAAACTCTCTTTTTGAATAAGAAATTATGTGTTTGGTGCCCCTAAACATAGAAGAAAAAAAATATGATAATGAAGTTGTTGACGGACTCATCATTGATAGGCTACAAAAGAGGCCAAACATTGATGGAACTAAGAAAAACACTGATGGAGGCTGTTCGCATTAAATTTTTGAATTCGGCTATCAGATGATACTTAAGAACATTTCTAAATATATTTATTTTTTCGAAAAAAGAAATATTATCCTCAGGAATATTTTTTCAAATATTGATAGTACCTTTTATACAATGAAGGAAAAATAATATTCAAGTAAATTAACGAGGATCAAATTCAACAGGCTGTAAGATAAGGGAACTTTTCTTTTATTTTTAATCTCTCCGTGCAGCCTACACAACGTGTGCAGCTGTGTGCATAGTATGAAAAAAAAATTGAAGTCCATGAGGGAATGGTTATTTATGGGTTACCATCCTACCCTAAAAACATGACAGCCGTAGGGTTTATTTTTCTGTATAAAATTTTGGGAGCCCTTCACTGAGCCATTGGGCTATTCCAGCATCTCGTAAATACACAGATGAATGAATGAGTACACGAATAGTGGACAAAAAAGTTAGGAAAAAAAATTTGTGTGTGAAAAAATTAACAAAAATGTATTCTTTAATACTAGCATTTCGGCTTGAAATGCATGCCATCTTCAGGGCAAGTAGCAAGCCAAAACGTTTTTATTAAAAAATAAATTTTTGTCAATTAACAATTTTCAACTATTGTTTTACCGTAGTCAATTCCGTTCAATTCTTAAGACCGTAGTCAATCAGTATTTCTTTGGCCAATATTTCATTATATTCCTAATCAAAATCATAAATTCTTCCCTCAAAACTTGGTGTTGCACATTTATAGACACAAAATCCGATATTAAAAAAAAGTTTGTGAGCCGCAGATAGGATTTCTCCCAAAACGATAAAATTGATTTTAATGAAACATAGTTTTTAGGTTTTATACTTTCCAACAATATTTTAAAATGAGAGTTTGTTGACCGTAGATATTATTCTAAGATGATTTTAGTTGGGGTTCGGTCGAGGTAGATCCAAAAAAACACAAATTAAAAAAAATGTTTTTCTTTTAATGAAGGATTATCTGCCAACGTTTCGGCTTACATTGTAAGCCATCTTCAGGGCTATCATGAAGATGAGAGTGGACGTCCTTTCCCTAAGTTCACATTTCCATGACTGCGTATTCCATTTCCCCAGTCATGAATGTAAACTTAGGGACAGGACGTTCTCTCTCATCTTCATGATAGCCCTGAAGATGGCTTACAATGTAAGCCGAAACGTTGGCAGATAATCCTTTATTAAAAAATACATTCTTTATATTTGTGTTTTTTGGATCTACCTTGACCGAACCCCAACTAAAATCATCTTACAACAATATTTTATTTCATTTGAGATTGATCCATCTACCCTAAAGGAGTTAAATTAAGGTTTGAAAGTTTGAAATTGTTCTAACGGAAAAATGATTACACCTATCGTACTGTTTGTTCCGAATTGTCGAACACACTGAGCTTAAAACTTTTCTTCTCTTTATTTTCACCGTAACTCAAACGAGTATCCTGACGAAAGATGATTTATGGAATTATAGAATAGATTATAGAATTAATTAGGGCAATATCTTTAATAACTTTTATTTATTTACTACCTTTCTGCTAATATAGAAATATTTTGTAATTTGATTACAATGAAGAGCAGAATAAAAAATATCATTCAATGACAATCGCATGAGGAGAGAAAGTGACCAATGACACCACTCTTCTTTACGGCAAGTTATGCCTTGTACATCAATGAAGAAGGCATTGATAAAGTCACCTTAGTTAGTTTACATTCATGTCACTTGGTTTTTCCATTCGGTTTTATTCCTACATGTTATTCGCATCATTTACGTTGTCATAAGAAGTTGTAAAAATACCTTGAATTAGCAATATGTATTTTTTTTTTTAATAAAAAGGATGTTATTTGAACAATATATTTGACAATATCTGCACTAAATTTCTGCAAAATACTCTCATACTCTATCATTTCATGGCCACCTAAAAGTATAAACAGAGGACTTTGACAAAAAAAAAAAAAAAAAATGCAGTATTATGGGGCGCTTCCTAATTTAAGGAGATTGAATAATATATCTCCGACTAAAGGGGTGTGTATCCAGTTAAGAGTTCCTCTGTAGCTTCTTTAAAGTTTCAAGGACTGACGAAGCCGGTGAGTAGAGGTGTCGCGTTCCACCACCTGAAGGGTAGTAAATTACTTCTTATTGCAGCTTCATCCCTCTCGAGATAGAACCTACTTCCTTCGAATGATAACTGTAGGAATTTATTAAAAGATTAATACCTCAGTAAGCCATAACCCATAACCCAACATACATCGGGGCTAATATGTTACTCTGAATACTTTATATATTTATGCATAATAGTAAATGGAGGACATAAAAATACCATACATTGGTCATACATTGTGCACATAGCATACAAGTAATAATAATTGTGTACTAAGGAACTATTGCTTCCCCTCAAAGATTGGTGATTTAATTTATATATATTAGAAATTTATATATATAAGATATCCATCAGGAACAAAAAAGCTTTGCTGCTTCTATTTATTGTTATTGGCTCCGTCACCAGCCAATAACAATAAATAGAAGCAGCAAAGCTTTTTTGTTCCTGATGGATATCTTATATATATAAATTTCTAATATATATAAATTAAATCACCAATCTAACTCCGATATAAATAAAATTGAAAGTATTTATTTCTTATTAAAAACCCAGTGACTCAATGACCACTCATGTCTCAAAAATTTAAAAGACTTTGGCGTAAAGCATGGATTGTACATTCATTGCTAACAATTGGTGAAGACTCACAAGAAAATTATTTTAAAATCGTTGACACTAAAGCAAAAACGGCTTAAATCATAAGTTAAAAGCTTACTGTGCTTTAAATTATCATTGATATAATATTCTTTTCAGATATAACAATATGTATTTATCAATAAGTAATATACATATAAAGGGTTATTTTATTTTAAATATTAAGTAGCGAAAATTGTAATCCTTGAAATGCAATTAAATGCAAAAATCGGCAAAATTTAAAAAAGTGTGAGAAAAATAAAATTTTCAGGAACAACTTTCCTCATTTAAATTTCTTAATGTCTTTTATACAAACCTAAATAGGCATATATACGGTTCTAAAACTACATAAATGAAATATTAATTACATTTATTATTTAAGCCATAATTTAGTATTCAGAGATTATATTTCTGAGAGATTATATTTTTTAATTGAATTCTATTAAATTAAAACTTGAAGAAATATTGAGCTTTGGACACTATGTACAAATCTTTTTACAACAATTTCCAATGATTTTCATTGTGTTCAAAGTTTTTTAATGTCTGTGATCACTATCTTTCGGCCCTTGACTAGACTTAGACATTCAATGTTCTTCGTAGAATCAACATATATCCTCAGCATCTATGAAAATCCTTTTTATTATAATTTCAACAGACTTATTTCAAATTGACATGACATAACCATAATTTCTTCTTAAAGTAGAGGAGCCAGAGAATATCAGTCATTAGACTTCATTAGGTCATGTTTGCCGATATAAACATACGTGAGTTTTCCCTGGGAGACTTAACCGGCAGCGTTTACCCAAATCAAGCTAGGCGGAGGAGAGGAAAATCGGAGTAACTCACTCCTGAGGGAGAGAGGGAGATAAAATCCCCCTGAGGGAGTGAGCAGGGGGTACACACGCGATAAACGAAGCCCGAAGCAGTGCCCACATACTTGTGGCACTCGGGAAAAACTCCCTTTATCTTCCGCTTCAGAGGAGGAAAATACATGCTTTCCTTACTACAATACAACTTACTAATTACTTAGTATTGAATAAGCTTAGTTAACCTAAAGAAGGATTTTCTTAATAAAATTTATATTTCATTTGTATCTAAGCTAAGAAAGTTCTGAGACTTAAATTATGCCCTTGATATTGATAGAAGTTTTTTTTTTTTTTCACTATTACATATTTTTACGGGATACGGGTCACTAATAATTAAAGAACAGAGATAAATGTAAGTTAATTTATTATCAAAAATTATAAAATCTACTAATTACAATATAACCTTAGAATCTTATTATGTACAAATAAATTAATACAAATTTTTTGCTAGGAGGCCTCAAGGTAATTTGTTAATCACTGCCACTTATCACTGTTACCGAGACTTCCACCAGCCCGGTACGCGATCTGTCACGGGAACAACCTCAGACGAAGACTAACTTATCATTGAATTGGGAGGCCGCTGGCGAGCTGCTTTTGAAGCTTCGTGGAAGTGGTTAGAAGGTAGTACGAGGGGCTAGAATATTCTCATCTTAAATTCCCAGCAAGCCGACTTCTCTCCCCAAGACAAAGGAAGCAGCTGTTATCCTTCAATTGCCCTCCTTCCCGTGCAGGTCTGTTCCACACAACACCTACTTCCCTAACAATTTTTAGTGCAAGGGAACAGACTAAAAAATCCAACTGTCCCAGCTAGGTCTCGAACCTGGATCTCCTGCTTTCCGGACCGGTTACGTTACCATTTACGCCACCAGGACAAGCCTGATAAGTTATTAAATTCCCCTCACTAGAGACTACTTCCCTAACCAGTCTCTCTTCACTCCTCACTGACAAAGGGTGAGAGATACCCGAAAATTTTGCTCCTTGTGATTTTTTTTTCCTTTTGTGTTGCACTGCACTCTTTATCCCACCTGTTCTTGATTACTTTATATCGCATCCGCGAGGATGCAGATTAAATTAATTTATGTATGAATAAATTGCAGTAAATATTAATTTTAATAGTTAATTTTCTAATTGATGTTATTTATTTGATTTAATTAGTGGAATAATTATTTTAATGAGGCAACGAGATTTTTTTTTTCTTTTTAGTTCTCTATAATGTGAGAATGGTCGGGGTTTCGGCCAGGAAGAAAAAATATACACCAAAATTTGGAGTAATATTTTTATTTATGCCAACGTTTCGGCTTACCTAGTAAGCCATCATCAGGGCTAAAAAGACAATACACACAAATAACAGTAATGCATAAAAATTGAAATATCTGTACAACAAGAAAAAAGGATATGTAAGAAAATTAACTATGGTTAGGAATAAAACATATTACAAAATGAATATAAAACATATTACAAAATGAATAAAACATATTACATCATTTTGTAATATGTTTTATTCCTAACCATAGTTAATTTTCTTACATATCCTTTTTTCTTGTTGTACAGATATTTCAATTTTTATGCATTACTGTTATTTGTGTGTATTGTCTTTTTAGCCCTGATGATGGCTTACTAGTTAAGCCGAAACGTTGGCATAAATAAAAATATTACTCCAAATTTTGGTGTATATTTTTTTCTTCCTGGCCGAAACCCCGACCATTCTCACATGATATTCGAGACGGCCAACTAACCATCAACCATGTTAGTTCTCTATAATATTTTTATATTTAACATCTAAAAAATCTAAGGCTATTTTTCATCAAATCTTTTCGTTCCCCAGAATCTATTTTGCTGTTTTCCTCTTGATGTTTGTGGTGGGTGTTCAAAGAATTAAGCGTGTTTATTTAGGAAAACCATTGTTTTTTTATACAGGTCGTACGAGTATGTAATTCAAAGTAATACACATAGACTATATACATCGATATGAGCTCTATAGTCTTTAAAAAAGAGACTCACGTATTATTTTCGCAGCTAACCAAAAACCATGCATCCACAATTACGGTTCTGAAGTGTTAGCTTGTAGAAAGAATCATGGAATTTGAAATTTCGAGAAAAAAAAAATTAAATTTGAGAGAGAAGTAGACAATTCAAGTTTTGGTTTCATGATTCTTAAACATACCAAAAAAGAAGATACAATTGAAACTTTCACTTTAAGAATTTTTTTTTCCTTAAATTTTTTTAAAAACTCAAATGAATTGTTTTAAATA
>KZ808805.1:110075-122790 GCA_000696205.2 Oncopeltus fasciatus
TGTTTGTTAGTCATTTGTTTACAAAAGTCAGTTGTTTTTAAGTCGTTTACGTGGACGTATCATACCTTTCTTTGGTGTTAAAAATGTCTAATTTTAAGCCAAATAAAGAGCATTTGCGGCATGTCATGATTTTCTTATTTAATCAAAAGAAAAAGGCATCTGAATGTCATCGAATTTTTGTTGAGACTTGTGGCGATCTTGCTCCAACCGTCAAGACATGTGAACGTTGGTTTCAACGTTTCAAACGTGGTGATTTTAGTGCTTAGAATAAATAAAACTTACATTTAATAAGAATTGACCGCATTGTACGTCTTATATTAAAGTGCTTATATAAATTGAAAGAGGCAATTTCACTCTAACGTTGGGAGGAATATTTTTCTTTGTTACGTCGAAAGCAAATGAAAATATCTCTGCTGTGAGAAAAATTATACTTCAAGTGAAATTTCAACATTTTCAAGTGCTTGGCAAGTGATATTTGAAAAAATAGATGAGACCTTATACTTTAATGTACAAGTAATTTATACGATTTTGTGAGACTAGTTAATAGTAAAGGCATTTCATTGTCTTAGGGAGCTCCGTAATCTGACGGAAGAGCGAAAGACTTCTCATGTACCCTAGGTGTCGATAGGCGCTGAAACTACATCAACATATGAACAGAATCTTGGCAGACGAAACATGGCTGGCTCTTACAATACGGCGGCCTTTGACAAATTTTGGGTCTTTGACTACCGTCAAACATGGACACTTATCAGAAAATCTCGATCTTTAGAGGGAAAAAAAATTACTGTATTTTGCAGACCGAGCGAAATTGTAGTCGCATTAAGTGGTACACTGAGCAGTGGTTTTTTTTCCTCCAACCACTTAGAGTCATGGGCTATCTGCAGGTTCCCACCACTTTCTAAACATCCGTGGTTCAGGGCATGCTTTTATTCATAGGTAAATAAAGGAGATCTCTTTCACGAAGGGCGAGAAGTCTCCCCGAAAATTTATACTCAATGTAATTTTTTCTTTAGTGTCTTCACTACACTCTTTCTCCTACCTGTTCTTATTTATTATATATATATTATGTATCATTTTTATATAAAGCCATGTGTAATATAAAATTATACACAATATATTGTGTTGTTCTCAAGGTTAAGCAAGACATTCACCGGTTTATTGGAAACCTAGAAGAAAACTGCATGAAATGATTACTAAATATACTCTAAAATATTGGCTTCCCTAGGTTTCTTTTTAAATCTTTTCCAGTATCTGCTAAGCTAAGAGGTACCACGTAGTTTTCATGAAAGAGGTAAACTACTGAATAAACAATCAGTGTAATGGATAAATAATGATTTTTTTTGTCAGAGATAACTACTTCCTTGTCATCAATCTCATAATATAAATACCAGGGATGAATTTAAGAGCAATAATTGAAGATGGGAGAAAATAAACTAAAATTAAAATGAGTATAAAAATCGAAAATACAATATCTTAAGAGTACGTAATGAAAAAGTTAAAATACTGTCTGATAATTGGGCTCTGAATGTTATCTAAAAAAAATTTTTTAAATCATATGAGACATTTAGAGAGTATTAAATAGTGAAATATTTATTCTAGATTTTGAAAAAAAAAAACTGAATTGGGGAACTTTATACGCACTTAGTATTACACCATTTAAAAATTAATAATAGTAGTTTTAAATATAAAATGTAATATGATTGACAATAAATAGAGTGAATTTAGAAGAATACTAAAGAAATTTTAATATTATATGTGATTAATAGATCCACACTATAGAACAAAGCATTATAAGTAACGCTAAATAGTTTGAATCTATTATATGTTTTAAGAAAGGTAATATTATTTACTGAACTATTTAGATTCGGAATAACCAACGTTCATTAGACTGTCTGTCTGTCCATAAAACAAATAAATAATTAAAATAACAAACATGTGGGAAAATTATTGCTATTTACAATTGGCGAAGTACTTGCTTGATTAATTCGAGAACACTTAAAAGAGTAGAAAACCTTAAAAGAAACCAGAAGTTCGGTCGAATCCCGCTCTAGTTTATTTATTCCTTATGAATAAAATCTTTGAGTACTCATATAAATTACACTTTCATCTTTAGTATGCACACAATAGTGGAATGTATCGTTATTACAAACTCATACAATCAAGTTGTTGGGATTAATCTCATGTCTTGAATTACTTGTATTTTTCTTCCAGTTCCCCCACAACGACCACAGATATTTGATGAAGGGGGAAGAGAACTGATGAAGGTAGCTGGTCCTTATGAAGAAGGCTCTGAGATGAAGCTCACTTGTGTTGTTTCTGGAGGTACGTTTTTCTAATTTATATAAGAAATGTTGTTCGTTAGAAGTCATTCCCTGAACTACAGGTACAATAAAAATAGATACTAATAAAACATACTGTAAAAGTATATTTTATTAGTATTAGATGATTTTAGTTGGGGTTCGATCAAGGTAGATCCAAAAAAATACAAATTAAAAAAAAAAGTGTATTTTTTTAAAAAGATTATCTGCCAACGTTTCGGCGTACATTGTAAGCCATCTTCAGGGCTGAGTATCAGAGGACGTCCTGTCCCTAGGTTCACATTTCCATGACTAAGACTAACTTAGAATGTAAGCCGAAACGTTGGCAGATAATCTTTTTTAAAAAATACACTTTTTTTTTTTTTAATTTGTATTTTTTTGGATCTACCTTGACCGAACCCCAACTAAAATCATCTAATAATAATATCTACTGTAAAAAAACTCTCCTTTTCTATATTTTATTAGTATCTCTTTCTTGGTGTTCCCCCACCAATCCCTCTCTTCCATCCTCCCTCTGACAAGTCTAAGCTCTTTTGAGTTTTTATTCCATCATAACACTTCCTAAGACACTAAGACCTTATTTAACATATTAGGTACTCACTTTTCCTCCCATAAGAGCCAATTTATTTTGAATACTTATAGTTAAGATTTCTTATTGACATTTTCAGGTCGGCCTGAGCCATGGGTAAGGTGGTGGAGAGATGAGACTCTCATTGATTCAAAAGACACAAATGCTGGCTACCCTAATGTAAAGAAAAATCAGCTAGTTGTCAGTCGCTTGACAAGAGATCACCTAAATTCTATATACACATGTCAAGCATCTAATAATAATTTAAGTCTACCGGTCTCCACTAGTATCACTATTGAAATTCACTGTGAGTCAACAAATACTTTCTTATTTATTAAAACTCATTTAAAATTTTTGATTCTTTCCTTTCAATTAATTATTGCGCAATGTATTAATGCAAGAAAATGAAATTTATAAAATATATAGTACTATGATGATATGTTTATTATTAATTATATTCAAGTATGGTAATAAAAATATGCTTTAGTCTGATATTTTTTTGTTATAAGGAAGCAGAAAATAAGGCATACAATTTTTAAATTATTGATAACATTTTAAATTATTGATAACATTTTTTTTTCTTTTTTTTTTGAAACGCTGTAAAAAAAAAAGTAAAAAAAAAGTGTTTCTTTATCATTACATAATGAATTTAGCTTATGCTAAAGCAAAAATAATATTAAGCTTAATCGCCAGCATTCTTTATGTGTATATATGTGTTTATTGTGTGTCTCTGTGTGTGTGCGCGTGTATGTGGTATATGGTAACTCTTATAAACATTTCATGGCGTTTGTATAATGTATCCCAGCTCAAATAAATAATAAAATATTTGGTAACAATAATGATCTTATGATGAAGGAATTCGATTAATTCACCATTACTATAATAAGAAATCATGTTTTATAACCATTTTTAT
This sequence comes from Oncopeltus fasciatus, assembly GCA_000696205.2. NCBI lineage: Eukaryota > Metazoa > Arthropoda > Insecta > Hemiptera > Lygaeidae > Oncopeltus > Oncopeltus fasciatus. The sequence goes on from KZ808805.1 coordinate 113,875, forward strand.
TATGGAAATAATGACTGTACTAATTACATTTCTGTGCTTTTTTTAGTTAAGCCAATGAACGTTTCTATCATCACTGAAGTTCAACCGATGTCAGCTAACAGAAAATATGAAGTAATCTGTGTTAGCATAGGATCCCGACCTCCTGCTAAAATAACTTGGTGGAGGGATAGTGACATGTTGAAATCTGTTGACACAGTAAATATTTCATACTTTGATTGTTTTTAATTTAATCTGTATTTTTATATTACATCATATGTTGCCAATGCATGAAGCCTCTTTCGATATAATCAATTAATTTCATACATAGCTAGTTCGAAAACGGCTGATATGGGACTCAGCACATTCTTCTATAGTAGAATGCATAACATTGGATTTTTTTTTTTTTTTTTGTTTCTTTTGTCATTTATTTTTTTAAGATAAATACATTTTTATCTAACAACTGCTATAACTCTCGTATGTCAATGTTTCTTGTTTGTGAATGTCACCAACGAGGTGAATTCTTCCAAAAACATTCGAAAAGTTCAAGCAATCGATTATATAACCCTGCAATTTATACTATCGACCCTAACTGGAATCGCATGATTGCAAATACTTGAAGATTATAGAAGTTCTATACACTCCAGGGCCTTGACTCAATAGACCTTAATCGTCCATCTCCAAATTTTTGGTAACCATCATATTAGTGCCCCCTTATTAGGATCTCACGTCAGCCATCATCTTGTCTACAGCACTCTTTGGGGATATTGAATTGGTAAAGAGAAACTAGCCCAGATCATTTCATTTGAAGCATATGCAAGAAAAGAATTTACCACTTTATTTTGCTTTTCGTGAAATTTGAAATTTTAAGCTTTTGGAAATCGCATTACAGAGGTAGATCAGAAATTATAGAATTTACCTCTAACAACTCCTTTCTTTTTCATCATATTTTCGGCCCTTTAGTGACCCAGCGTGTGGACAAAATTCTGCCTTACATATTTGTTAAGCCATGTGAGCGACATGGCCTCCATATTAAATCATCAATTATGATCAATCAATTTGTATAAGACTCCTTTCAAGAGTTTCTTTATTCTGCTTTTGTGTCAAAGTGACTCAACGAATCAGTCTTTCAGGCTTGCTAAAAAAAGGAAGGCTCCTTGTCCAGTGACAATCTTTAACATTATATATCAGTCCAGCCTTCCCCAAGGAACCAAAGAATCCAGGTTAATAGTCACCGAGTCACCTAATATATCGACTGCCATTTGGAATTTGTAGAAAATAAGTTGTTTTTTTTAATCAACTTCCTTATTGATAAGAAATTAGATTAAATTTAATTTCCCAAGAGACGAAAGTAACAACACAGGAAGACAATATCTTCATTTATAAGGGATAAAAAAAAACTGTTAAACTCGGTGATGATGATATTTATAAAAGCTCAACGCTTTCGAGATTTAATGTCTCATCTTCAGAGCCCAGGAATCTTTCAGACGAGAGTCTAGTAATGGACTGAATATTCCAGTTATAAGTCCATTACTAGACTCTCGTCTGAAAGATTCCTGGGCTCTGAAGATGAGACATTGAGTCTCGAAAGCGCTCAGCTTTAATAAATAAATATCATTTTCACCGAGCGAAGAGTAACCGTTTTTTATCCCTTATAATTGTATAGCTTCCCACCAGTTCATTAAAATAACATCTTCACTTGTGCAACTTAGGAAAAAAATATCCCGCAAGATTTTATAAACCTTTATAAATTTTATTTTATTTATTTATTACACACGTCTTTAGTTTACACATAATGTTATATGGTCAATAAAAAAATAATTTGCTTCAATACGATGCTCGTTAAATAAATTGATTTTTTTTTAAAGAATAACATTTTCTAAAGTAACATCTTTTAGCCATTTTAAATTTTACATCACATTTGTCCTTTAATTATTTTCTTATAAAATTTTTAGATTTCTGAGGATAAAAATGTTACTACATCTAATCTTTCATTTACACCAACAATTGAAGATAATGGAGGACGTTTGATCTGTCGTGCAGACAATCCTAGTTTGAATGGAGCTGCTCAAGAAGTGACATGGAAACTTGATGTACACTGTAAGTAAGCTAAACTGAACTGAACAAAATAATGTATAAAAAAATATAAAAAAGAGGGACTGTTTGTGTGTGTGTTTTACACGGAAAACTGCAATATGTGTGTAGTGCATATGTTTTTTTTTTCCTTTTATTCTTTTATGCATTTTATTTAAGTAAAAATAATAATCTCTTGAAGTGATTCAACGTGCGATTTAATTTTATAGCCCAGCATTATGGTATACAGTTATTGCCGCATGTAGAATTCCAATAGTTTGTTGCGAAATAATTAGTAAGATCTTTGATCTCCATGAGTTTAAACTCGTCAGAAAGATCCCGTGTGGTACAATGTGGTACCAGGAATACCAGGTATAGTACCAGGTATAAGTACCAGGTATCAGGTATAAGTACCAGGTATAAGTACCAGGTATCAGGTATAAGTACCAGGTATAAGTACCAGGTATCAGGTATAAGTACCAGGTATAAGTACCATAAAACAATGTGGTGTTTTCAGAGAAAACAAAAGTCAATTTTTTTCTTTGGGTATTTGTGCTTGCGTGTGTGCGTGTGTGTTTCAACCACTTAGGGTCATGGAGTGACATTTATTTATAGATAAAAGCTTGCCCTGGGAGGGATTTCAACACTCAGTGTCAGGATTGCGAGACCCGAACAGATCACTTGAGCTACCCCGTCGCACCAAAAGTCACTTTTCAACTATCGCTGCATACCCATTCATCTTATTTCGCTCATAGACTTCATCACTGTCTCAGGCAGAGTCATAAAGGGATCACATTCTCTTAATTTATGAGATCTAAGCCTAATAGTTAAAAAATAATTGTAATAGTAATAATCTTTTGAGGTGATGAAGTGTGAATTGGATACATCATAATCGGATGATTTAAAGTCAATTCGTCACCGTGAATTCCGCACCGTATTTTCAACTTCAATACATTATTATGGATTTGAGATATGTGAGCTCTAGTCTAATAACCTGTCAAGTAGTCTCCAGCGTTTGTTTGTCTTCTTTCAAGTTGCAGAAGCGGTCGTAAGAAGAGATATAGAATTGCATGTGCTCGGTATTGTAATCATTCTTAGCTGGAATTTGACTTGAATGCATTTGGATTGATACATTTTAATCCTGCATTTACCACACCAGTTCTCGATAGCAGATAGATGTTCTTGTTATTCAAGATAACCAATTGAAGCGACTTATATCACTTTGTAAAGAAGAAGAAGAAGAAAATAAACTTTATTATGGGACTAACAGAGTCCTCTTGAATAACATTAAGTGAATTTTACAAAAGGCCTTTTCTGGCACAAAAATACACATTAATATAAATGAACAAAATAAATAAAAAGTATTTATAGAAAGGGGTGATGAAAATTAAATAAATACTAGAATAAAGATAATGTTTCCTGGAGGCTGACATTTTAAGTTATTAATCCATAACAATGTGATCGGGGAAATAAAAAGAAAAAACAAAGGGTGAACTTGTAACCAGTTCAGGAAATAAAATGCAATGTACACATTTAACAAAACACCAACTCACACTAATTCGTTTAATTTACATACATTCCACGCTCGCACAAAATTCATTCAATCATTAATAAGCAAAATTCACAGCTATGAAGATTCAATTTGGGTGGATAAGAAAGGTTGAAAAAGGAGAGAGAGAAAAGGAGCACGTCGAATTTTTGAGGGTTGGGAGTTCCAAAGGCTAGCTGCCAGGAAAGAGCGGCGAAATGAAGCAGTTCTATAAGAGGGAGTGTAAAGATCAGAGGTACGGGATCTAGTGTGGCGTGAACGGACCTAGGAGGTGAAGGTAAGGAATTCATAAATCTAAGAAAGAGAATGTGTGGAGACAGTATTATAAAGCAAGGAGCCAAGGAAGTAAAGTCAGCGGTAGGAAGGAAACAGCCACTTTAAATCTGTATATAGACCAGTTACCAGGGAAATCCTAGGTGAGCCTAGGATACTGAAGATGTAGTTTTTACACTTGTTCATCTTCCTCAATTCTATTGGCCTTATAGTAAAATAAAAACTTTCTTTGCTACAAGATTTTTATTTACACCTCATTACACAGCAAAGATAAATTGATGTTTCCGAACACCAGCATAGCCAAAGGAATCCATTTGTAACTCCCAAGCCTGCCTCAGTGGGCCCGAATTGGAAATAAAAGCTTTCCCACTACCATTTTAGGTTAGAATAGTGTGGCTTCCTGTAAATAGCCTCTCCCTCTATGACCTTTTTTATAGCCTGGGTGATAAAAAAGAAAAAAATCTTGTTTTACCACATTGTCCTGAGATAATCAATTCCTTATTACTTCATCTCACCCATGATATATATACAAATAAAACTTAAATACATTTTTTTTTAATTTAATAAAAGGCAATGTTAACAAACACTTTTTAAATTTTGTTAAATTACAGAAGTTTGTGTTTATTTAGCATTGAATTTTAAGACAACCTCAATTTGCCAGAAATATGTCTTATTTATTTTTAATTTCAATTATTAAGCAAGACTTCAGTCAGATTTTCATATTTCTATTATTTGTTATCCAATTAATTAAAAGTATAAATATTTAAATTAAATATTTATGCTAAAAGCCCCAAAATGATTCTTCATTTATACAAGTTCCTGTTTCGAGTAGTGCTCATTTAAATACTTTTTTTTTTTTTTTTAGCTTTATTCCCAGTCAATTTTTCTTCAGTTCAAGCTTTATATCATCTTTATATGAAAGATTATGACTTCCATCTATCATGCTGTGTCTTTTCAGCCACCTACTATGCTTAAAAAATATCAAGAATGCATACCTCCATTTAATTTTATTTTATCTTTTCCCTTCGGAAAAAAAAAACAGATGTAAATAAATATAACCAATATTATTTTTAAGTGTCATTGCATTTTTACAGATATGCCAAATGTCAGATTAGATCTTGGTTCCCAAATGAATCCTGAGGATATTGAAGAAGGTGATGATGTGTACTTCGAGTGTAACGTCAAAGCAAACCCAACTGCATACAAAGTGGTGTGGAAACATAATGTAAGTTTACAAGTCACTTATAATACTTCTAAATCCAATGAATAATTGTGTTTCAATACACACATACGTACTAGGCATAGACCATTTCCTCAGTAACATTGAAAAATAAAAATGCCTCGGGGCCAAATAGAGATCTAAAACCCTCCACCCTTGGTTTTCAATCATTAGAGCGTTTCAATTATTCTGTATATTAATTTTGTGTTTAATTTTGGAGATAGATAATTCATATTTCTTCAATACAACAACAATTTTGAACAGTGATAAATTGAGGTAATTCATATGGTTACTTAAGTACAAGCACTAATTTTAGAGATGTGAAATAAATTAAAATAAGCAATAAATTATAAAATTTGTTTAAAGAAATAGAGAAATAATTTGTTTTTATAATTTAAATTACGAATTTTTAGAATGAAAAATGAACACATGATCATTGAAATGTTCAATTCAATAAATGGGGTAAAGTTCTTAAACTTTATTCTTGACCAATAGCATAATGTGAATGTGTGTGTTTATATATATATATATATATATATAGTAAAATTAAATGTTAACAACTTTTTATTATTTTGAAACTTAATGGCATAAAGTAATATATGTGGTTATTAGTTTTCATCAAAAATTTAATTTTATGTTTTCAGAATCAAATAATACAGCCAATTCAAAAATCAGGTGTCATAATTAGTCATAAAGCTCTGGTCTTACAATCTGTAAGGAGAAATCAAGCTGGAAATTACACTTGTGTTGCATCAAATGTAGAAGGAGATGGAGATAGTAATACTGTACAATTGAAGGTTATGTGTGAGTACTTACATTTTAATAAATATATTATATACTTTAAAAACCTTTTTGTTGTTTTAAAAATTTATGCTTTGTTCATAAATGATTAGCATATGCAACGTTTGAGAAAGGATATAAATAAATAAATATTTGGGCAAAGATAGAAGTGAACTGTTAAAATTAGCTATAATAATTTGTGTCAAGTTTACTTGAGTACTTTCCTATCCCAAAATCTATGCTCGATTTCCTTTTAATATTTCACGTCTGAAAATCATAAGTAATGGTTTTACTCCTAATAATTTTAATTTTCTTGCTTCGTTTTCAAAGTATTGAAATGTTGAATAATGGGGCTAAATGTTTATATGTTTTGTTTATATTATAATAGGGCTAAATTATAATGTTTCATCCACTAAATCAAAAGACCCTATTTCCTTCAACTCGTTTAGCTACAACTTAAGTTCCTATATCATTAAGTTGAAAATAACTTTATTTCCTGAATGGATTTTGGTCTATGAATTATTTACTGCTCATGTGAGGTTTCTGATCTCAGGTATTTAGAGTAAGCCTTTTTCAACCTCGGAGGTTATTGAAAAGGTTTCTTTTGAAGGGTTCTATTGTTAAACAAGCTGCTTACATTTTTTATTTCTAAGAATTCTTAAAATAAATATTTCTTTGAAATATTTTCCATTAGTTAAATATTTTGAGAAACATGGACAGTCTTCAAACTTATTTTAAACATTTATATCACATTTATAAGTGGATGTAAATTAAATTGTGAACAATCTCAGTCAATGATTGAGTTTGTATTTCATCGCGACTCCTGAGCTTAGTACAAGATTTCAAGATGGAGAATTGGAGTTAAATGAATTGAAAGAAGTAATCAAGATAAACTAATTTTTGGGAATAAATTGTGAAATTAAAACATAATAAAGAATGTGCTAGAAATTGTATACAATCTGTCCAAAAAAGAGGTTAATGCTTAAATTTAATCTAAAGTTGAATAAAGCTAAAGTTCCTGTAAACTTTAATGTATTTTATTTTGCACTACTTAAGAAAGGAGACTGAAATAATCCTGTATCTTCAATAAAAGAATTTACTTCTGAGCTAAAAACAAAAATATTATAAGGGAAGAACAGGCTGGGTTCTTTACTTTTGACAATTTTTAAACTATGTTTGCTTTAATTAAATAAAAAGCATTAAAAAATTTTAAATACTTATAATTATTATTTAAATTAAATAATTATTCTTTCTTGACCTAGAGTCTACATTTAACAAGATAATTTGTAATTGAATTATGATAAGATCCATGTGATTGATCTGTTTAATATAATTTTTTAATTTAGTATCATTAATATATAGTCCTCACATATTTTTTCAAGACAAATGAAAGTAAAATAAGAATTTAAAAAATGTGAATAGTCCACTGTAGTCTCCACAAACTTATTCACTTTATCCGCTTAAAAAGCTCATCATAGCGAAACGCCGCTCAAGAGCATTGTTCCAAAAATATAGACACTCCTCAGACCGCAAAGACTTCAACCATCTTTCCAGTCTCATAAAACAAAAATTAGGTGTTTTACAAAATGAGGCCTTTAATGCCTATCTGTCTACCCTCTCAGCAGGAGACAAATCCCTTTGGATTGCTACTCGCAGAATCCTTAAGAGCCATGAAGCTTCCACTCCCTTGCGTCGAGGAGATGGTTCCTGGGCCTCTTCTGACAAAGACAAGGCCGAAATGTTTGCCCAGCACCTCAAGCAAACATTTACTCCTCATACAGATCCCTTAGACCTGTCCAATGCCGCAGAGACTGAGGAGTTCCTGGATATGCTATTACCTATGTCCTTGCCACACCTTCCGAGGTCAAGTTTATAATCTCTCATCTGCCTAAGCGTAAATCACCAGGATATGATTTAATCACTGGCCAAATTCTCCGTAATCTTCCCAAGAAGGCAATTGTCTTCTTCATCTACATTTATAATTGTATATTCAGAACTACCCACTTCCCTCTCCTCTGGAAATATTCTGATATAATACTATTTCCCAAACCTGGAAAATCACCACATAAACCCTCATCCTGTCTTCCTATAAGTCTCCTTCCTACACTTTCAAAGGTTTTCGAAAAAAGAAAAAAACTTTTGAAACGAATGATGCTTTCCATTCCCTTCAATATTCTCCCAAATCATCAGTTCGGCTTCAGAAGTAAGCATTCTACTGTCCAGCAAGTGTTTCGCGTCGTAGACTACATTTCCTCTTCCCTTGAGCGCAAAGAGTACTGCCCAGGAGCTTTTTTGGATGTTTCCCAAGCATTTGATAGAGTCTGGCACAGTGGTCTTCTGTTTAAACTGAAATCCATACTTCCTAATAACACTTATTTTATCCTTAAGTCTTACTTATCCAACCGTTTCTTTAGGATTCGGCAAGGATTAGATTACTCTGATTTCTACCAAGTGGAAGTGGGAGTTCCTCAAGGTAGTGTGCTTGGACCTATCCTATTTATCCTGTACACTGCTGACATCCTTACTCATCCAAATACCCTCTTAGCTCTATTTGCGGACGACAAAGCTATCCTATCCTCCCATCCTGATCCTAAAACTGCTTCTAAAAACCTACAAGATCACCTCCAAAAAATCAAACAATGGTGTGGCAAATGGAGAATAAAAATCAATGAAGAAAAATGCGTTCAAGTTAATTTCCAACTGCTGAAGTAAGACTTCCCTGAAATTGTGAAATTTAACAATATTCCTTTACCACATTCAAATTCTGTTCGTTACCTTCGGTTCAATCTTGACTCACAACTTACATGCAGAGAACATACTAAAATTAAAAGACAAGAACTCAATCGGCGATATGGACTTCTATACAGACTCATGAATAAGAAATCCAATCTTACGTTAGAGAACAAACTGATGCTCTACAAAACCTTATTACGACCGATCTGGACTTACGGAGTAGAAATCTGGGGTGCCGCCAAGCCTTCCAACATCCAAAGAATCCAGTTCTTTCAATCCAAAACCCTGAGAATAATTGCAAATGCTCCCTATT